>JAXIVJ010000315.1:0-276140 GCA_036785665.1 Chirona hameri | reverse complement strand
AATAACCATACATATAGATATTGACCAATAGATGATGGCCGCCGTCTTCATCGGCTGACCCAGCTCAGATTGGCTCGAGTATAACGGTACACAGTACCTACGTAGCTGCTACTATAAATCACCGTCCTCGACGTCGTTCTTCGCCGCCAACAACGCGTGCCGCGTGGCGGGCGTGCGACTGGCTTCGGTGCACGACCTGGTGACGGACGCAGTGCTGGCCGGCGACAGCGCCTGGATCGGACTTCCAGTACGAGTGGCAGGCCGACCCGAGCTGGGCCGACGGCTCTACGGTGGACTTCACATTCTGGGACGCCGGCAGCCCGTCCGATGTCACGTCGTGGGGCGACTCCATCAACGGCAACGACGTCACCGGTCAGTGGGCCACCGCCCACGTCGACGACCAGCTCATCTTCGTCTGCGTCACTGCCGACTAGGAAACAGTCGGCTGTTGAATCACAGTGGGGTTTCAACGGAGTGGTCTGGTGTGCCTCGATTTCACCAGGGTGTTCACTGTAGTGCTCAAGACTGACGAGGAGGGGGGGGGGGGGGAGAATCGGCATTTCCCGCTCGTCACGAACGACGAACGTGCATATCAGGTCTCTGCAGCAAAGCAGCGACATGTTTAACAATTATGTGTAATCCTCAAAATTGTCATTGTTACGAGCGCTCGTCCTTCCGGAGTGTATGGGAAAAATCTGATTATGAGCGGCCCGGCCCGACCCGTGGCGACGCTTTTGAGCTGATATCTCTGGAACCGCACGTTAGATTGACAAGCGGACGTCTTTGCTGAGCATCCCCATCCAACCTACCCTGTTTGAGACCAGTGCCCACTCATGTGGGTGACTACCATTGCGCGTGGTGCGTGCCGCGTGAGGGGTGTAACAAGTGTTTTCTCGCAATAACTCCGCAACGGCTCGACAGATTATGTGCAAATTTCATGTGTGGTTAGAGACCCCTCAGCCGCCACTTCCACACTACGCAGGGGTGGGGTGACTGCACGTGCGCACGTGCACACCCCTATTATATATCTCAGGAACGGTTGAGCCAATTGTGTTCAAATTTGGTGTGGTTAGGGACCTCTCATCCACCAGTTTCCCACAAGTCAGAGGTGGGTGCATCTGCACGCGCGCACGTGCACACCCATATGCACATGCGGAACTTTATATACTTTTGGGGTTGTAGCTACAACTGCATCCTCAAAAACTACAACCCCAATCATTAATATTACAACCCCAACATTGCCAGTGAATGCCTACCCAAGTAAATAAATACAGTAAATGATACGCAAAACTAAAGGATTTTTCACCAAAGGAATTTTCAATAACAATCATAACAAAACAATTAATAAATATATGAACACAGAAAAGGACAAACTTTAAAATGTTAGTAAAGTTTGTCATAAAATAACATTTAAAATCCAACAATAGGTAGTACATGTTATCCCAAAATTACTGAGAAAGACTATGTAGGTACCCAGGGGTGTAGGGTCATATTCAGTTGGGTCATAAACACTATAGAACAACACTACCTACTGACAAACGGGTAACATTTTTGTCAATTTCAGACACCCACAAAATGGCAATCTATAGGTGTTAACATAAAAACATGAGCAAAACAAGATTGAGTGTAGCATATTTTACATTGGGCTTAGTTCTGGATAGGTCACACATTTAACATTAGAGTGCACCCTTACGCGGTTGGAAAAAGTTATATTACATTTTGAGCTAAAATATGCTGGTGAAATTGACACTTAATGAAGAACTTGAACAATATTATACATATTTTGGTGTGTGAAAGACATTAAGGCATACCAATCATCCTGAGCTGGAAAAAGACCACAAATAATCATAGACCCAAATCATGAGTTTAAATTTAGGATTAATTTACCACAACCTTCAATTTTTAGCCAGACAAACATTATTTTCACAAGATATACCTGGTCATGGTGTTGAAAAGTAGAGGGCCACATCAGTAAAAGTTATTTTAAAAGAGAATAGCCTAATCCAACATCAATCAAACAAAAACGCATGTGAAAACAGCATAAATATTGAAAGCAATATACAAGGGCAAAATAAATGTACATATTTGACATAGCTGCGTCATATTTGTCTCATTTATTCAGCTACGTCAAATTAGCAGTAGATTGATATTGCTCAGTAGTATCAATCTATTGGGCAATCTAAAATTTGAGGCACGTAGCCTCAGAATTTCCTGAAACTTGGCAGGTACGTCCTCCTTGCCACGCTGAACACGAAAAAACCTAAAATTAGTCTAGAACGCGGGCTACTTTCAGAGTTATACCGTTTTAGAGATCTACAGTTTTGAGTCCCGTCGCCTCAGAATCGACTGAAATTTGGCAGGTAGGCCCTCCTTGCCACGCTGAACACAAAAACGTAAGATTAGCCTGGAACACGGGGTAATTTCAGAGTTATAGATCTGTTTAAGTTTTGAATGTCTGTCTTCCTTTATTTTGAAACGACTGCGCAGAAATTGGAAACTTTCCGCGTCAAGTTAGCCAGATATTCAACTGACAGACATTCAAAAACTTAAAACGTTATAACTTTAAAAGTAGCCCGTATTCCAGGATAATTTTACGTTTTTCGTGTTTAGCGTGGCAAGGAGGACCTACCTGTCAAGTTTCAGGCAATTTTGAGGCGACGGGCCTCACAATTATAGATTAGGCAATATCAATCAGTTGCTAATTTTACGTACGTCTTTTATTATTCCTAAAAGGCAGGGTATTAACCCTCGCCCTACGGGGGGGGGGGGGGCCTGACAGAACCCTGAGGGTTTTCTTGAATAACTTTTTACACATGCAATGCATCTTGCTGAAATTTTTGGTAGTTGAGTTTTACAACAATTATACGTAGGCTGTAAAACTTTAATTGAAATTGGTTGAGTAGTTTTGGAGATAATCATGTTTTGATGACGTCATTAGAGATGCAAAAATTTCCCAAAACACAGGAACCGGCCCCGCACCGCCACCGCTCATACATGAGTTGGGACCGGCATCAAGGCCGGCCACATGTGGCAGCACCCGCCAGGCCCGGCACGCGGCAGCTAGGAATCTTCATGTATACTTCATTCTACACTTAAAATATTTTAGCAGGAATATTTATAGTTTGCAATGTGCATTTTGCACCATTTTAACACGCACCACATTGAAACACCAATGGATAATGGATATATATGGACCATGGAGTAAAAAAATCCCACACAAGTCAGAACTTGAGATAAATAATCAACAACAGACTAACAGGAAAGTCGAACAGGTCAAGGTGAGTAGACTTCTTTCATCTTTGGTGGTTTGCAATGGGATGACTAAATATAATATTGTATACCACCCCACCTAGTTACTAGTGATGACAGTGGAATATGATTTGGGGTAGTTGTTTCTGTTTGACTGCACTCGACTCCAGCACTGCTGCAGTGATTGAGCTAATGAATTGATCATGAATTGACCCTGTAGTTTGATTTATTAAGTTTCACTGGTGTGTCCACTCCTTGCTAGGTCGTACTAGTTATCACTTTTAATTTGTAAACTGAGACATTGTTGTGTTATGCTGGTGTTTTACTGTTAACTGTTGTATATTGTTTTATCAATTTATCATGATCTTTAAGCATGTATGTTCTGACTTCTGACAATGTTTATTTCTGTTTAATTAGTTTTTTTAATTGATAACTTGTGCTGAGCCCGGCATGAGACCGGCAAGCCTGAGTTCAGACACAGCTTCAGGCACGCCGGGCCTGAATTTGGGCCCAGCGCCGGCTCCGTGGTCCTGAAATTTGCGTCTCTAGACGTCATGTTGGTAAAAAATGATTAATATTTGCAAAATCGTAGAAAACAGAGTTTTGAAACAAATTGCAAACGCAATTCACCAAAGATACAAAATAGCATTCTCTTTAAAATGGCGATCTCGGATTTTTAAAATTTTGGGGTTTTGACCCCTAATTGTTTTTTTTTAAATCCCCACAAAAGAAAAAATTTCAAAGATATTAGAAAAACCGGAATTCATGTGAGAGTACTGAGTATGGACAATACCCATACCAAATTTCAAAGCAATATCTTCATTTTTGACTGAGTGATAGCCAGGGGCGTCGACACGCGAAAAAAAAACTGGTGCGACTTTTTGCTCGGGGGCGGCAGATACAGATACCGATACAGACTTTTATTAAGGTCGTCCACATGTGCCTGTGGCTATTACAACCTCTCGTCATGAGTTAAAAACACAGGGAACATGGTCAGAAAAAGCATACAATAAAATCACACAAGTAAAAACAAGAATACAAAACACTGACACACGCCAACACATACACACACACACACACACACACACACACACACACACACACACACATACAATCACTAAAACCAGTCGGCATGACGGTGAGAATCGCCGCGTCGGTCAGTCCGGTGCCCGCGGAGCGGCAGCGAGATGTCGCCGCACTTGGCGACGAAACAGCGGCACGGGCAGTCCTAAAAGGTCGCGTGGCAGGGCGTTATACAGCGCTGGTCCCCGGCAGGCAAAACGCCGCCGTCCCATCTCCGTGCGTGACCGGGGAACAAACAACATGTGGTCCTGTCGCGTGGCCCGCTCGGTAGCGCGGACCTCTGCTACGGTGGACAGACTCGCAGCCAGCTGTTCAGGCACGCCGCAGCAACGCACCTTGTGCGTGAGGCACAGTGTGTGGTAAGTGGCCATGCCCTCCACGCCGAGCCACCCCAGCCTCCCCAGCAGATCCGACACATGGTCGTACTTCCGTCGGCCAAAAAGTACTCTTGCAGCATAGTTTATGACTTTTTGAAGCCGACAGAAGTTCCCCTTCTTGCCGTTACCGTATACCGAGATACAGTACCGGATTTGCGAGAAAACCAGGGCATTGATCAGCGCGGAGAGCACGGCCGTTGGCAGGTGCCCCCTCAGATGCGATAGACCAGTCAAAACTCCGAAGCAGCGCTGTGTTACGGTAGAGACATGGCGGTCCCAGCATAACGAGCGGTCAAAGGTGAGACCTAGGTTTTTGGCTTCTGAAATGGGGCTTAAATCCTGATCGCGGAATTTTACTTTGATGTCATGTACAGTGCGCAGATTTTGAGAGCTGCCCATAAGCATCAGTTGGGTCTTGGCGGCATTTACTTTCAGTCCATTTGCTTGGAACCAGTTATCGAGAGAGGCTAAGGCACCCTCCATGCGAGTGACGACTTTGTGAATATCAGATTTTTTGCCGCTGACCAAAATTTGGGTGTCGTCAGCATATTGGACAACCACTGCGTCCTCGGCAAACAGACTGAGATCGTTTGCGAAGACGCAGTAGAGGAGAGGGCCTAGAGATGAGCCTTGAAACACACCGATGCTGTTGGGCAGCGGGAGGGAAGTTTTCACTCCACCCAGACCGTCAGTGAGGCTGACACTCTGGGTGTGGTTGCGCAAATAGGCAGAGAACCAAGACGTGTCAATTCCGTGAAGTGATAATTTTGACAGGAGCTTTGAATGATCTATCACATCGAAACATTTGCTCAAATCCAGCAGGCAGAGCAGGGAAACTTCTCCGTGGTCAAAGGCAGATAGGATTTGGTCGGAAATTGAGGTCAGCGCATTTTCAGTCGAGTGATGAGGCCGGAAACCGTGCTGACTGGAAGAGAGGAGGTGGTTATCTGAAAGGTATTTGTAAAGCTGCTGGTGTACAGCGCGCTCTACGATTTTGGCTATGACTGGAACAATGGATATAGGACGGAAGTTGGATGGGTCAGAAAGATTGCCGGATTTGTGAATAGGATGGACTAGGGAATGTTTCCAGGATTCAGGAACGTCGGACTGGGTTATGCTGGAGTTGACCAAATGCAGGAGCACCCACCCAACCGAGTCAAAGCAGGCACGAATCATTCGTATGCTGATGCCGTCGTCACCGCAGGCCGGCGAGCCACTCATCCCAAACACAACGGCCCGCAGCTCCGCCAGTGACAACGGCATCAGCACAAGAGAACAGGCACCGACACGCGGCAGACGACAGGCTATGTCCGGCGTAGGCCCTAAGCGCTTCACTTCCTCAGCCACACGCGGACCCACGCCGACAAAATAACGATTTAGGTCGTCCGGTGTGACGTCTGGCATCTTACGGGCGGCTCGTTTGCTGCCGACGACAGGTCTAATCAGTCGCCACATCGACTCCCGTCTACCCTCACGGATGCGCCGCTCCACATCCTGGCGAGTATCATGCCTAATCGCAGAACGCACGGCTCGGTTTGCATCACGGTACTGGGTTGACCCGTGACCAAACGGCACCTAGCATGGGGGCGGCACACGTTCAAATTTGTATCGTTCCAGTTTTTTGTTAAGCGAAATTTCGATACTCTACCTGACAGTAAACAGCCGATCGTATCTTATCTTTTCTTCGTTAACATTTCGGTACGTAGGGTTTTCGTGACTGTAAGTTTAACTAGCCCGTCCAGCTCCAACTCCAAAGTAGGTATAACACATCTTTGTGGGCATTCGTCCATTAAATTAGGTACATTGTCGTCGCTGCCGCTGAATGAAGGTCATCCTGGCAATATGTTAAATCAAACGCTGAAGGGAGTCAACTACACCATGTCAGTTGCTAAATACATTTTTGAGGGTTTCAGCTGAGCGCTCTGCCAACTGGGCTCATGAGTGGTCTGTGGCGGGCTGTTCTGCAAGCATTATTACGGTTTTAGAGCAGCCGTTCGCCGTTGTATCTATTTATAACTAATTATTTGCCTGTTGGATTGTATCTCGCTACAGTTTTTCCTAGATATTCGTGCTTAAAATGCATGCCAATCTTATATTGTCACTTATAATACATCACTGCCACGCCGAACTACCGCCGTCTGGCATGTGAGTAAATCCTCTCCGAGTACATGAACGAACGCTGCTCCTTGAGTTCCAGGACTCCTGCTCTTCGGAACATTTCACCCAAGTGCTTTTTAGCCATCACCGAACACTCTCCTCCGAGTATCGTCCTCTGCCACGAACGCCTTCACCACCCTCTCCACGTCGACCTGGTCCAGCAGCGACTGTCCTGCATCGACCCTCCCCCGCCTTCTAAAAGTGGGGGAGTTAGCCCAGACCTCCCCCGACCCTCCCGTCGTGACGCCCCTGGCTGACAAACATTGCAGCACACACTCTCCTGAGAGGAAAATTGTTAACTTGTTTTGTGCTACCATCGCCCCCCCCCCCCCGAATTCAAAAACGCATCAGACTTATCAAATAACCATTTTGAAACCCAAGAAAACATTGTACCAGGTGGGTCAGAGTACAGCACATTACCGCTCATTATGACCGCGCCGACCACGGATAGCAGGCGCTCCAGCTATAGCAGGCGCTCCAGGCGACGGCTAGCAGTCCCTGGGCAGGCTCGAGGGCCCCGTTCACCGACTCAATCGCCCCTTGGCAAGCCGAGATAACCCTAAGCAGACTCTAATAGCCCCTGGGCAGGTTCGAGAGGCCCCTGCACAGGACCAATGGACCATTGGGAAAGCTCGAGAGGCCCCTGAACAGACTAATGGCCCCTAGGCAGGTTCAATAGGCCCCTGAACATACTCAATGGGCCCCTGGACATGCTCGAGAAGCCACTGGCAGGTTTGTTGGGCCGTGGGTGGGCTCAATTGGCCCCTGGACAAGTAGACATGCTCTAGAGGCCCCTGTGCAGGGTTTTTGGGCCCCTGGGTGGGCTCAATGGGCCCCAGAGCATGCTCGAAAGGTCCCTGGGCATGTTTTGCGCCCTTGAGTGGACTCAATGGGCCCATGGACATGCTCGAGAGGCCCCTGGACAGTTTTTTGGGCCCCTCGGTGGGCTCAATGGGCCCCTGGACATGCCCAAGAGGCCCCCTGGGCCGGCTTCGAAAGCCCTTCAGTGTCTTTGAGGGCCCTCGACATGTACCAGAGTGACCCTTGCCTAGTTTGAGAGCTCCTCTGTGACTTTTTGAAAGCCATTTAGCTAATGCAAATGGTATCTGGGCCAATCTCGGCGGGGCCCCCCTGTGACCCGTAAGGGGGAGGGGCAATTGCCCCCTTCCCCCCACCCCCCTCCCTTGGCTGCGCGCCTGGTTAAAAGGAAACAGCGGTTAGCTTCTTGATTCATTTTCAAGTCTTATGAATTACTACGTCGAGTTGTTTAAAGGGAATGTTTCACCTTTGTATCACGAGTGGGGAGTTTCCTATTCAAATGGTGGGGCGACTGCCCGAACAACTGTTTGTCCCACCCACTTTTGTCCGATTTGAAGGTTTCCTGGCGTTTAAATGGCTATTTTCACCTGAACCATTGAAAACAACCTGTCTATATGACATTTTGCTCCACCAACTTTTTCTGAAAAGCTCCACCCATGCTTTGTATTGGTTTTGAACTTAGATAGCCATTATCTTTGGCCGTTATTGAAATGTCGAAAATACGAAGGTCATTTTCCCCAAAACTTAGCCGTTTTTAAGCAATTTAATTTCCCATTTGCAAAATGGGGTCTAGGCTAGTGCCGCCGCTGATTGGCTGACAGCCACTTTTTCACCGAATCCCACCTTGTCAGCCAATCAGCGTCGGTATACAGCTCAATAATGACGTCATCATCCCAAATCGAAAACCTTAATTTATATAGAGTTAAGTGACTTTTCGAGAGAACAAATATCACCATCGCTTTCAGCAGCACTTACTTAATATTTTCAATACAACCAGCGTATATTTGACAACTTTCAGAAAGGTGAAACACTCCCTTTAAGAACTACTTAAGCCTGAGTCTGCACCAAAAAGACATCGATGGGCCATGGCCGCCATGATATGGCATCACCTTATCAGGATATAGGGACGGCAAATATTCGTTGCGGCACTTGGCTGAGGGGCGGCACCTGGCTGAAGGCGCCACACCAGGCTGAAGGGGCGGCATCTATCTCAGGGGTGGCACCTGGCTGAGGGGCGGCACCTGACTGATAAAGGGGGCACCTGGCTGAAGGGGTAGCACCTGGCTGAAAGGGCGGTACCTTGCTGAAGGGGAGGCACCTAGCTGAGGGGCGGCACCTGGCTAAAGGGGCGGCACCTTTCTGAAGGGGCGGCACCTGGCTGAAGTGGCGGCACCCGGATGAAGGGGTGGCACCTTGCTGAAGGGGCGGCACCCGGTTGAGGGGGCGGCATTTTGTTTAGGTGCAACACCTGGCTGAAGGGCGGCATCTTTCTGAGGGGGCGGCACCTGGCTGAAGGGGCGGCACCCGGTTGAGGGGTGGGATCTTTTTGAGGGGCAACACCCGACTGAAGGGCGGCGTCTTTCTGAGGGGCGGCACCTGGATGAAGGGGTGGCACCCTTCTGAAGGGGCGGTACCTGGATTAAGGGGCGGCACCTTTCTGAAGGAGCGGCACCTGGCTGAAGTGTCGGCACCCGGCTGAAGGGTGGCATCTTTCTGAGGGGGTGGCACTTGGCTGAAGGGGCGACACCCGGTTGAGGGGCGGCATATTTTTGAGGGGCAACACCTGGCTGAAGGGCGGCATCTTTCTGAGGGGGCGGCACCTGGCTGAAGGGACGACACCTGGTTAAAGGGGCGGCATCTTTTGAGGGACGGTACCTGACTTGGGTGGCGTCCGGTCAGTGGCGGCACTTGGTATGTGACGGCGCCTCGTCGAGGGCGGCACATTGGGACGTCCAAAAAAGTGGTGCGACTAGTCTGAATGGTCTGTTAGGCGTCGACGCCCCTGGTGATAGCTCTCTAAGTGTAAGAAACTGATGACGTCATTTTTGTTAATATTTTAACTTTTTTTTTGACAAGATACGGACAAATAATTACCTTTTTTTGTATTTCTGAGCCAAAACTGGTCTAGGAACATGCCTTTTTATTTACATTTATCCATTTCTAATTTTGAGGTTTTCTGCATGGCAAAATCTCTGTTCCGGACGTGGTAAGTCCGAGGTCATTCACTTGACCTGGAAGGTCACCCGTTGACCTGAAACCTAAAATTCGCATACTGTTAGATTCCTCTCATGACAGGCAACATGCTGGCTCTTACCGTATTGCTCAAAGTTACTTGGTTTGGAAGTTAACAGGGGGCCTGTCAGACCCCCGTAGGGCGAAAGTGAAAAAAGCTCCCGTAGGGAGAGGATTAATCCATCACCGAAATGACCACTTTCTCATTGACTTCCATGTTAAAGCATCACCATTTATTTCTCAAGCTTGTATCCTAACCTAACCTAACCTAACCTCACCTCACCTCACCTCACCTAACCTCACCTCACCTCACCTCACCTCACCTAACCCTTGGAGCCAGTTTACATATTTTTAAAGAAGTCCATCGGCCGAAGCCCGAAATCCTCAATATGTTGTGACGTTTTGGTGATTTTAAGTCATTTACGGTGATAAAGTTAGTTATTCGGTTATGGGATTAATGTATTGCCTTACTAAAATAATGCTGTTTGGTTCTCGCCTAATTTGTTTGCCTTGTGCATGGGTGGAGAATCCTATAGGGCAGCCCCGGCTGCGGCCGGGGCAACCTCAAAGTTGCCTCGGCGGGGCCGGGGCAGCCATTTTTGAGAGACCTTCTTTGCAAGACCTTAGTTATTATTTAAAAAGAATAAAGAAACGCAAATATAATCCCAGCATAAAAATGCATACTTGGTAGGACTATCTGTGAAAAAATATGGGTAAAATTGCGCTTTCGGTGCGCTTTCGAAATGGGGGGGGGGGGGGGGTAGTCAAAGGAGGCTGAGCCTTGCCAACTTTGTCTTAGTGAACACCTCGGG
Organism: Chirona hameri; assembly: GCA_036785665.1. Lineage (NCBI taxonomy): Eukaryota > Metazoa > Arthropoda > Thecostraca > Balanomorpha > Balanidae > Chirona > Chirona hameri. The sequence continues at coordinate 265,411 of JAXIVJ010000315.1, read as the reverse complement.
CAGGTCAGAAAACTTATATTTTCGGGGGAGGCACAGTTTGGAGTCGCTATCTCCAGTCTAAAAGAGGCATATTGTCCGATCTAAAGGGGTGCCGCCGGCACTCACGACTCAAGGGGCGCCACCTGCACTCGAGAGTGGCACCTTCGGTGTCCAGACGCTCAGGAGAGGCGCCCTCAATCGTGATTCCCCCCGCATGTCCATGCAGTTAGCGACGGATTCAGATTCGAATTCAGCGTCGAGTAGCGATTCGCTTCACAATGTGGTGACAGGTCAATTGGGGCACGCTGATCACGAAATGGCATTCATTTTGACATTCACGGTAATCTTAGCCGAAGTTATTGTCCGATCGCCAAAATAATGGTCTCATTCGATTACTCGGGTCAGTATATAGCCGTAGCCTTCGCAACCTCACTCGTAGCAAATTACATTGGCCCTCAATTTCAAGATCAATGGCGATTGGATGATAACTTCGGGTCGTTTTGAGTCCTTTGACCTTGAAATTGAGAGTCAAGGTCATTTTCCACGAGTGAGGTTGCAAAGGTTACGGCAGATACTGACCCGAGGAATCTAATGAGACCATTATTTTGGCAATCGGCTTCTAACTTCGGGTCGTTTTGAACCGCCCCGTCATATGGCCTTGAAAATGAGGGTCAATGTCATTTGCCACGAGTGAGTTTGCGAAGGCTGTGGCTAGATATTAACCCGAGGAATCGAATGAGACCATTATTTTGGCGATCGGACAATAACTTCGGGTTATTTGTCCTCTGACCTTGAAAATGAGGGTCAAGGTCATTTGCCTCCAGTGAGGTTTCGAAAGCTGCGCCTAGATATTGGCTCGAGGAATAGAATGATACCATTATTTTGTTTTGCGATCGGACAATAACTTCGGGTCGTTTTGAGCCACCCCGTCCTTTGACCTTGACGATGATTTTGAAGATGACCTTGAATGTCAAAATGAATGTCATTTGCGTGATCAGCGTGCCCCAATTAAACTGTTCCCACATTTTTAAGCAAATCGCTACTCGACGCTGAATTCGAATCCGATTCCGTCACTAACTTCACGGACCGCCACGTGCCACGTGCCCCCTAGGGCCCCTTGGTTGCGCCCCTGTCCTCGGCCGGGGCAACTTTGAAAATAATTATCCACCCATGGCCTTGTGAGTTGTGGGAAATATCAAATACGTTATAAGTATTTTTATATCTCACTGTAATATATAAAAGGACCGGACCTGGACCATCACCAGGAGGTGCCTTTCTTGCAAGAAATTGCTAGTTGCTGAATCACACCATTTATGTACAACCTTAATATTGATATTGGCTGATAATTGTTGTGTGAGCTACCATGAGGTAGTCTTTGCCTACTTTGACCCAACATGATACTTTCAATTTGTTTAAGATTGCACACCTCGCTGTTGCTAAAATACGTCAGTAATGAGGTAATACAACCTATGTTCATTCTAAGGTGTTAAACTTCAATTTTGCACATACTTCGTTTTTATCATTAGTCGCTTTTACTACCCCCCCCCCCCCCCCCGGTCGCCGACCCAATTACAACCCCAACGAAAAACAAAAAGTTCCGCCTCTGCCCATATGCTGTATCTCAGGAACGGCTGAGCCGATTGTGTTCAAATTTGGTGTATGGTTAGGTTAGGGACCTCTCAGCACCCACTTTCCCACAAGTCAAAGGCGGGTGCCTCTGCACGTGCGCACCTTTTTTTGTATCTCAGAAACTACTTGCCCGATCGAGTTGAAATTCCCCATACATTTCCTTCGCGCTCACTCGTTCATCCCCAACTACGGCGCCTTACCGGTCTTTAAAGGAAATAGTTCACCTTCGGAAAATGTATCAGAACAGGATTTTATTATATTTTTTTCATAGTTTCTTTTTTTCTTTTCAAAAATGGTCCTACATCCCGCCAATTCAGGACAGAAGGTCGTAAATGATTAATGTTATGGTGTGCGTTATTGGTTTGCGCATGCTCCATGCGGTGCTGGCACTCTCAGATGGTACGGTATATCATATATGCGCCGCATTTCTTCGCCAAAAAGTCAAATATCTTCGGCTGGAGTTATCATATATGCGCCGCATTTCTTCGCCAAAAAGTCAAATATCTTCGGCTGGAGTCTTTTCAGACGAGAACAGTTGCAGGTAGGGATTTCTCAACACGGGCTACAAAACTGCTATTTCAGTTAAAAACCCCATGTTGAAGGTGAACTATTTCCTTTAAGGTTTGTCATTGCCTTGCTTTGGCTGTTGGTATTGAATTGATTAATACAGGTTATTTACTATTTAGAGATGAGATTATATCCAAACAATACATAGCGTGACAGTAAAACAGAAAATAATAAGGTTGGTGTTGAAAGGTCGTTTGATAAATGTGTGATTTGTCCTGAGACTGTATGGGCTTCCGTCCCAGCCTCCATTGGCAGCTCAGTACAGTGCAGCCGTATCACCACGCAAGCCAAACTCGGACTACAAAGGACGCGTCATATTGGCTCCAGTTAAAGGAAATAGTTCACCTTCAACATTAGTTTTAAACTGAGATAGCTGTTTTGTAGCCCATGTTGGAAAAGCCCTATCTGCAAGTTTCCTCGACTGAAAAAGACTCTCCAGCCGAAGATATTTGACTTTTTGGCGAAGGAATTCGGCGCATATATGATATACCGTACCGTCTGAAAGTGCCAGCACTGCCATGGAGCATGCGCAGACCAATAACGCACACCATAACATTAATGATTTACGACCTTCTGCCCTGAATTGGCGCGATGTAGGACCATTTTTGAAAAGAAAAAAAGAAACTGTATTCAAAAATATAATAAAATCGTGTTCTGAAAAAATTCCGAAGGTGAACTATTTCCTTTAAGACAGCAGCCCAGCAGCCGCCCACGACTAGCAGGGCGGCTCTCACACAGCCACCGGGAAGCCTATACTACATACTATACACAGCAACGGAAGTGGACACAGGCACAGGACGCGCGCGTGTGATAGGAATCACAGGGGGGCACCGCAGCCGGCGCCGGTCGCCCTCCCAACCGGACACGTGACTAGCTCCGGCCTGGGGCATCCCGCATTGCCACAGAACCCAGACACGCACGCACGCACGCACGCACGCACGCACGCACGCACGCACGCACACACACACACACTCACTCACTCACTCACTCACTCACTCACTCACTCACTCACTCACACAGCTTTGGTATGCAGAATAAGCACTCGTGCAACAGAGAGGCTTGCTGGTTTGAGGGAGTAACGCTGTTCGAAGGCCCGCTCGCGACTCGCGCTTCTCGCCTAGGCCGACCACGTCGGCACAGACGCGACCGGGCGAAACCAAGGCCCTATAACAACAGGTTGGACGAACTTTTATACCAAAATTATACCAAGTTTTCCATGACACTTAATCATTTTATTCATGCAACAATTAATCGCACTTACATTATAAGTTTAGAAATAGAAACATATTTTGATGACACATAATTCTTAGTTTTGTATTTATAAGAAACATTAAGTACTTTTCGTATGAAATCTGAAATAGTGGACTGAACTCCAAAATAGCAACTAACTTTGCCAGATCATACAATTCTTGCGCACTAAAGACAGATGTAACGACGGCCTTGACGCAAATGAAAATGAACCGCGCCTGACCGGTGTCTGGTACCGTGCTGGAAACTTAATTTGTTTTTGCTTGTCAGTGTAATACGATTTTGACGAAGTTAAGTGAGTAATCATGGTTTTATAATTAATCGAATTTACAGCTCCCATCAGTGAATTTGAATACGGCGTAACAGCCGAAATATTTATTTTGTGGAAGATCGTGCAAAGGGAGAATTGTTCATTGTTGTCGTTTGCTGGCAAAATCAGAGCACTATTTTAGTAACATATTGCATACATACAATGCTAATAATAATAATGTTAATATTTGTGCATAGTGTTAAGTGTACAATTATACTCATGGGCGTCGCCACTGTGACTGGGAAAACTGAGGACATTGTCCCTATGGCTTTTTTTGTAGTTATTTTGTAGTGTATTCTGTTCGCGCGACGTGTAGTCAGTATCTTTGCCAGTTTCTGCTTTCTGCTGCCTGTTGTCTCTGGGTATGCCATGATTTCGAAGGAATGTGTTGCAGGATGTGCTCAAGTAATGCAATGAAATGTGATACGTGTGTGGGGAAGTTCGGCACTATTTGCGTGCCATATGTGCTCGAATATATGTAGCAAACAGTGACAATGTCTGATGCTGGTCATGAATTGTCGTGATTGCGGAAAGCGAAGAGGTTGTAACCAGTGGCGGCTCGTGGTCCTCAAGTACCTGAGGCGCAACTTCTAAGTCCGAGAGTCGCAACGGGAAGGATACATCTGTATGCCCGTATGCAATACTGCAATTTTCAAATATCTTCGACAAATACTGTGGCTTTGGAACGACCTCAAACATTTTTGGAGGTAGGCCACTTGACGTGACCTGGTACCTGACCTGAGATGACGTGAGGTCAAAATGTTAACACAATGTGGGTAATTGATGCCAGAATAGCTGTGCCAAATTTTGCGGTCCTACGCGTCGCAGTTTTCCTGCTATTCTCGAAAGACTTAAGGATGGGGTCGACATGACCCCCTCCCAACCAGGGCGAGGGTTAATCCATTCGTCAAATTCAAATAATATTTTATTAACCTAAAAAATCGCTACCCTACATAATGATCTTATCTATATCAACTCTGTAATTCATCCATCCGTCGAGTTTAAACTAAACCGTAGTCCAAACCGTACATTCCAAAGGGGCTCATGACATTTGGGGTGATAATCGTACTACATGGTACCAAAAGTCGCCCTTAGTGGTTGGCTTACATGATGCTGGTAAACGTCTTGCCATTGAAGTAGATGACCCGTTATGTATATATCGACCCCGGATCTGGATAGAAGAAGCAGTAGCGAACATGGCAACATGCATTTTTCAAATAAATAGTATTTATAAATGTTCGAAACTCAATATGGAAAACTCTCGACCTCCATAGCCTTAACATGTAAATGCCCTCGGGCGTCCTCGCGGTGACGTCACGGGGGATTGCCAGGCCTAGTCGGAACTAAACTTCGCCACGGCCTGGGCGAAACGAAGAACTTGTAGTTGGCCTCGTGTTGGTAGCCGCGCAGTTCAGCCGAGCACCTTGTACGTGTCCATGTCGGCGCCGTTTCCGTTCAGGTGGACCCGCGCCACAGCGCCCTCCGGCGGCGGCGGCGGCGGCGGCGGCTCGAAGTTGGGCAGACTGTCGCAGTCGCCGGGCAGGCTGCCGCGGTCCCCGGGTAGTGACACCGTGGCCGGCGACGGCGTGCGCGTCTTGACGGAGACAGCCGGCGAGGCGGGCAACTTGGGCGGCAGCGGCAGCGGCGTGCCGGCCTCCCGATCGGCCGGCAGCGGGCTCAGCGCTGGCGCCGAGACCTGTGGGCAGGAACAGGGGTCAGACGGGGATCTGAGGACAGGGACAGGGGTCAGACCAGGACAATTGTGGTCAGGGACAGGGGTCAGACCAGGACAATTGTGGTCAGGGACAGGGGTCAGACCAGGACAATTGTGGTCAGGGACAGGGGTCAGATCGGGACCTGTGGGCAGGGACAGGGTCAGACGGGGACCTGAGGACAGGGACAGGGGTCAGAGCAGGACAATTGTGGGCAGGGACAGGGGTCAGATCAGGACCTGTGGGCAGGGACAGGGCCAGACCGGGACCTGTGGGCAGGGAAGGGGTCAGACCAGGACATGTGCGCACGTGCAGGGGTCAGGCCAGGTCGCCGATGACATTTACCACCTGACCAAGACGGGGACGACATAGCGAGCCAACCGCAACAGTCAGCCTAGCAGCAATCCGAGGGGTGCTGCTACTACCGCTGCACAGCCGGACAGTCGGCCACTGAACTGCAGTCTGGGCAGAACAATCCGCAGGCGTTACACGGTCGCCGCCGAACGGCGAGCAGCCGTACAACGTACTTCTTTGGACAGGTGTGACGGCGGGTTCTTGTACACGCTGTCAGCGCTGATCACACACAGATGCACGCGCACGCACGCACGCACGCACGCACGCACGCACGCACGCACGCACGCGCACACACACACACACACACACACACACACACACGTCAGCACGTCACAGCCCCCGGTCAGCAGGTCACATCCCCCGGTCAGCAGGTTACAGCCCCCGGTCCGCAGGACGACACAGCCCCGGTCAGCAGGTCACAGCCCCGGTCAGCAGGAGCTTACAGTCCCCGGTCAGCAGGAGGACACAGCCCCCGTCAGCAGGTTACAGCCTCCGGTCAGCAGGTCACATTCCCGGTCAACAGGTCACATTCCCGGTCAGCAGGAGGGCACAGGAGGGCGGCGCTAGTGACCTCTACCGACATACATGATCGAGCCCACATTTATACATAGACATTATCTCAGCCGTGAGCATCGGCGGGAATCGGTGACGTCACGACTGAGTTCCGCAGTTCCACGCATTGACGTGAGATCTGAACATCTGAGCTAAATTTGAGCAACGATTCGTAGAATCCTGATACTACTAGTTTGCAACTTTCAACGCTCTTCAGGCCATGCGGGGAGTTGGACGTTTGCACGTTCCCCTAAAGTATTTGTGTTTTATGATAGTGGAAAAACGGTAGCGCCCAGCGCCGACAAATTGGGTACAGATGTTGGAGCATCAACGTCTACATTTTGTGAATATGTTAACCTCAGGTCAGGTCACCTGGTCACCAGGTCACGTCAAGTGATCGTACCTCCAAAAAATGTTTGGGGTCGTGCCGAAGCCATAGTATTTGTTAGACATTTTAAAGTTATATTATTTTGATACGGCCATAAGTACCCAAACAATTTATATCTCGGATTTCGCAATTGACCTAAGGTCAGGTAAATTTCTCGACCTCCCCATTATAATTCAAAAGGAAAATATGCAATTGCTTCCTATTTAGAGAACATGTTCTAGCTCGTCAGTTATTTCGGCATTAAATGTTTGTAATTAACAACCAGATGGAAGCAACACCAACTCTCTATCCAAATAAACGGTGAGGAATGGAGATCAGAACATTTCCAGACATACTTGCTATATAAATGTCAGTAATTTTAGCATCAAAACAATTTACCTTATAATAATCTTGGTGAAGCTTCCGCAGAAATGCGAACACATCGCCGACGGAATCGACAAGGCGCAGCTTCGGCGTCGCCACCCATGGCTCCTTCCGCCGCTCCATCCCAAGGGTGACGCTGTGCAGCCGCGTCGCCATCGTCTGCTTCTGCAATAACACCGATGGAGAGAATTAGCACATCGCTCCGAAACACATCGCTCATCGCACATCACATAGCACATCGCTCCGATCCAGCTCCGAAACTTCTGACTCTAGGTTTAAGACTTTTTTAACCAAAAGATGCGCACTTGAATTATAATTACCGAGCGGGCGCGAAGCGCCCGTTAGGGTTGTCCGTCAACTTACTAGGACAAAAAAAAATACATTTGACCCGACCCGGTCGTACAGACGCTTTTCGGCTAATAACTTTGCAACCACTGCCGCGATTGAGATCGGGTTTTCACCATCGGATAGCTACACGAAATAAATTTAACTTTGAATGTTTTCTTCCGATGAAAGTCATCACGAGCGAGCGCGAAGCGCTCGCTTGTCTTTCCGTGGTATATGGTAAAAATCTAAATATGAGCGGCCCGGCCCGTGGCGACGCTTTTGACAAGCTAATATATCTGCAACCGCACGTCCGATTGACAACCGGGCTTCTTTGCTGAGCAGCCCCATCCAACCTACCCTGTTTGAAACCAGTACCGATTCACGTGGGTGACTACCACTGCGCGTGGCGCGTGCCGCGTGAGGGGTGTTGGAAGGTGTTTCCTCGCAATAACTCCGCAACGGCTGAGCCGATTGCGTTTAAATTTGGTGTGTGGTTAGGGACCCCTCAGCCGCCACTTTCCCACAAGTTATTGGCGGGGTGCCTCTGCACGTGCACACCCCTATTATATATATATATATATATATATATATATATATATATATATATATATATATATATATATATATATATATAGATAGATAGATAGATAGATAGATAGATAGATAGATAGATAGATAGATAGATAGATAGATAGATAGATAGATAGATAGATAGATAGATAGATAGATAGATAGATAGATAGATAGATAGATAGATAGATAGATAGATAGATAGATAGATAGATAGATAGATAGATGGATAGATAGATAGATAGATAGATAGATAGATAGATAGATAGATAGATAGATAGATAGATAGATAGATAGATAGATAGATAGATAGATAGATAGATAGATAGATAGATAGATAGATAGATAGAGATAGATAGATAGATAGATAGATAGATAGATAGATAGATAGATAGATAGATAGATAGATAGATAGATAGATAGATAGATAGATAGATAGATAGATAGATAGATAGATAGATAGATAGATAGATAGATAGATAGATAGATAGATAGATAGAGATAGATAGATAGATAGATAGATAGATAGATAGATAGATAGATAGATATATATATATATATATATATATATATATATATATATATATATATATATATATATATATATATATCTATATCTATATCTATATCTATATCTATATCTATATATGTATATATATATATATATATATATATATATATATATATATATATATATATATATATATATATATATATATATCAGGAACGGCTGAGCCGATTGTGTTCAAATGCTGTGCGTGGTTAGGGACCTCTCAGTCGCCACTTTCCCACAAGTCAGGGGTGGGGTGCTTTTGCACGTGCGCACGTGTGCACCCTTTTTGTATCTCAGAAACTACTTGCCCGATGGAGTTGAAATTCACCATACATTTTCTTCGCGCTCGCTCGTTCATCGCCAACTTCGGCGCCAACTTCGGGACCCCTCAGCCGCCACTTTCACACAACTCAGGGGTGGGGTGACTCTGTACGTGCGCACGTGCATACCCCTATTATAAATCTGAGGAACGGCTGAGCCGATTGTGTTCAAATTTGGTGTGTGGTTAGGGACCTCTCATCCACCAGTTTCCCACAAATCAGGGGTGGGTTCCTCTGCCAGGGTTGTGCTCGACTCGGTGAGTCAAATTTGACTCGACTCTGACTCAAATCAACTTGAGTCAGAGTCGAGTCGATTAAGAAAAATAGGGGCTCGTCTTGAGTCAGAGTTGAGTCGTTAAAAAATATGGGCTAAACTTGAGTCAGAGTCGAGTCGCTAAATACAAATAGAGGTTTGAGTTGAGTCGGAGTGAAGTCGCATGGATGTCGCTTGAGTCAAAGTTGAGTCGTCTGGATGCTGTTTGAGTCAAAGCTGAGTCGACTGATCATCCTGTTATGAGTCAAAGTCACATCTGATGCAAAGCAAGAAATTGGGAGCAAATAAATAATAAAGGGGTCCAAACAATGTTTTAGTGTGAGGGCATGAGTTCAGGTGCTTTTCAAACCCACATAAATCAATTTTCTGTCTAAAAAATCAATTAAAAGTACTGTTTTGCTGCCACTTGTTCAGGCTCATCACAGTTCACACTACCTACAGTGTTGTCAGTTGTGTACGGAAGTGTGACACCTGCCCTACCAGTACCCACTTTTCTGCCTGTCGTAATAATACTCTCTTCTTCTATTAGGGAGAACACCATTACAGTTAAGAGACACAGTAGGGAAATACTTTAACAATGGAGCAAAACTACAACTAAAAGTAGTAAAACTACATCACAAACTCTGCTGACTGCTCCTTATCTAAGTGAAGCAATACAATATTGAATATGTACATGGAAATGATAACTGCAGTATATATAACCTAATAGTAACCATATCAACATAACATTCCTGGAATGTTTATACGAACCATGAGGCATGAACCATATGCGCCATTATGTCTGAAATAAAAAAATTGCATCACAAATTCACTTGAGGTCGAGGACAGGTTAATTCAACAATAGATCACAATTCACTTTGTTTGCTAACGCCGATTTTTTCTCTCCTGAAATCCTACAGATGTTAATTCACACTTGTCAGTTCACTCAGTTGCATTTAAAAAACATTTATAAAGGCGTGTATTGTTCGAGCGCGATTATTTCTTCCGCGCCGCAACAATGGCTTGCAAGTTGGAGTATCAAAATCATACCGATTTCATATCGCGCTGATCTTCAAATGTGTTGAGGTCCATGAAGCTTGAGGAGTGGAGTGAGGACTGTGATTGGTCAATATACTGGTCCACATGCTGGCACTAGCTACCAGCAGTTCACAAGTTACTCTGGGGGTGTCACATATGATTTTTTTTATCTCCTCAAAATGACTGATTAAACCAGTTAACTTGAAAATTACATCCGAACTTTTTATTAATTTTGAGTGCGGAGTATCAGAGCGGGTTTTAAAGGGTATTATAAGTTATAACCGTGTTTAATATACACGTGTCAAGAAGGAGGTGTGCTACAATATTGATGACGTAATATTAGAGATATTTGGAGAGTTTTAGTAGTGACTGCTGAGTCTGCAGTGCTGCGCAACGCGCCGTCTGGTGGTCTCCGCCTCGAGGCAGGCAGGGTGGTGTCATGGCTATCTCCGTAACGTGTCCACCCTGTCCCATGGCGTCACTTTCCAGCTCGATTTCCACCAATGGGGTGGCCGAATCGGGAGAAGCGTATTTCCTTTCGTAGACCGTCTCGTGGCACTTCTCGGTCTACCAAAATAATTACGCCTTCGACCGGCGCGGCCGCCATGTTTATTTACGGTGGCGCATTCGTCACTCAAAGATCTTCAACATAATTATAGGTGAAACAAGTGTCAGATGTAAAAATACTTTCACCTGATAGATACTACTACAAAGTATCCTCAAGTCACCTTACTTAATCAACAACCAGGTGAAATAATACAAAATTCGCACTTCAACCAAAAATAGCATCCAGCGACAGTTCCCCGTGGCCAAAATCCAAACATTGCCTTATATGGGCATGGGCCTAGCTCGGTTGCATGCCTCGCTTTGACATCGTCTAGCGGCTCACCCTTGCAATTTAGGAGAAAATGTCCCAAAAGCAAGCTGTAGAGGATGTTTCAGTCTATCATTTAGTGCTCAATTAATCCCTCTGGCACCTAAGGTATCCGAATGGTAGGACGTGAAAGTAGGCCGATTTAACACTTTGAATATGGAGCGTGTGACGTCACGTGCCCGTGACATCACGAATTTCGCTGTCTACCCCGGACGGGTCTACCTAGTCTCAATGGCCTTGGAGGCAGGTATGTTATGCGCGTGTCGGGAATCGGTTATATCGTATATGTATGTAACTATTTGTGGCAAATTGTTACATAAGGATGTTGGCATTTTTTATTTTGGTATGGAAAACAAAATGATTGTCAAATGGGGAGCCACTTGTTCCGTGGGATTTAATGTATCGAATGGTGTAAAGCAGAGTTGGAGTGACATTGTATCCCTATTCTTGTTTAATGTATATATGGATGAACGGTAATAGTTCAGTAATTTACCTCCCCAGTTAATCAGTTGGAGACACAGTAGGGAAATACTATAAAAATAGAGTGCTCTAATTTGAGATGTTAATGCATCAGATTATATTTTAGAATGCATCAGATAGTTAGATTTTAATCAGTCGCGAAAATGAGTTTTTTTTTAAACGGCTATTGTGTAGCACTGTGACCACTTGACGACCCATAGAGGGCATGTATGTTGAGAAAAAACCTCAAACTTTGTTTAAAGATAGATCACATTAAATTTATGAATATATCACTGGCAGGAAACAGTCTAGATCCTTACTCTATGTTTGGATTACCTGCCGTTGTCTGGTGCTGAAATGCTCAATAGAGCTGAATGCTGATAATCCAAAATTAGAGCGCTGGCCAGCATATGTACTCAATAATTAGAGCGGATTGGGCCAAGCACGCCATAATGTTCCCATCACGTTTCAGAAGTTTGTAATTCCAAACAGATTTTCAATATGCATCTGGAATTTTTTCAGACTTGAGCAGGAAAAAAACATGATCGTTGGATAATTGTTGTATCCTATATGGCTTCCTCTTTTTCTGACATTTTGCTACAATTTATTGCAAGTGGTTTTTGTAAAAAGTGTTCATAAAGGCGCTCTAATTTTCGATCATTTACATGCATGTCTATGGCAGGCTCTGTCACCGGCTCTATTTTTGGAGCGCTCCATTGTTAAAGTATTTCCCTACTGTAGTGCTGTTCACAACGTGCTAAATCGCGTAAGCTATGTTTAGTAGGTAGCCTGTTCGGTTCCTACCGTAAGCTATTTTCAGTTCCAACCAAATAACTGGTAGGATGCAGCTCAGTAGCCAATAAATACGTCAATTTCAATCAAGTTTAATGTAATGCTGCTTAGCTTTGCTTTAAAAATTATTTCACATATGTTGAAAGTAATGTCTTGTTAAATTTGACATGCAATGTATGTTTTACTGTTTCTACTTATTTATCTACTATATAATATTCCAAATATACCAGACAGCTAGTCAATAGAGTTGTAAAACTCAGAGCCACGGAGCCGGCGCTGGGCCTGAAAAGTATCTAGGGCCTTGGGCCTGAAAGGACTAGCCATACAGCTTGCCGGGGTTATGTAGTGCTCAAGTAGAGCAAATATGTGTATTCAGTATACAACATACGGTGCATACGCTGGACTTGGTTGCACCCAAGTAATGCCGTGCTTCTGTGGTGCACCGCTTGAGCTATGCCAGCGGCGGTGCCGGGCGTGGTTTTCAATATTTCCGTGTTTTTTTGCAACACTATGCACTAGTTGTCAAGTTCGACAACTGAAGTGAGATGCAAATTTGCTTTCATTTGCTTTGGGAAATTTTTTGGTGTTGTCAAATACAGTTTGCAATGTCATATGTAATTTAAACACTAGCTGAACTCGCTGCGCAAAACTACCGATACATCTGCTCTTCGTCAAAGTTGCCCCTGATTGCTCCTGGCTATGTACTTCGTGCGCCCCTGCAACGCCAATCTGGCCACCTGTAAGCCACGTCTGGCAAAGGGTGCTTAAGGAATCTGATGGAATAGGCTGTCCAGAGAGCTTACACCCCGGTACTTTTTTTTATTCAGCTATGATTTAAAAAAGGCACAACTTTCGCTCACTTAGCACCTTTTGTGAGTCTTGCGACTTTTCCGACCAATCAGCAGCTTCCGACTAACAGCTGGCCCATAATTCCCGACAGTTATTGCGCAGAATATTGTGCGTCTCCGGTTGATAGCCAGTGGTTGCAGCGGTTGGGAATCTGTCGGTAAATATTTAAATTATTTTACATTAATAGTTCGTTTGTGCCATCAATTATTGGTAATCACGTATGCTAATTTAGTGACTATAATGTAGTAGCGTGGGCAGACCTGTGCCCTTAGTTCCTGTCTGTAAGATCTTGTCAAGATCCAACTCGCCACGCATTCAAATTCTGCGGATTTGTAGATTAATTGTCAATTGTCCATGTACTGTGTATAAACAGGATTTAATTTGCACTTTGGGGCTCTATCATACTGATATCCTGTAGTATTCTCCTTTATACAGTGTGTTGGTAGTAGTGTCAGGTCTTTTAATCTATATCTTACAATCTATCTAATTTAATCTAATTATTATTGAATAGTGCACATTTAGGTACCTAGCAGATTTGTGTTTTTGCCATTTATCCCAACTTTACATTAATAATTTTCCTAGACAAATTTGGATCTTGGACAAATTTGGGATGCCTGGATGATGTCAACCTTGTAACTTGGTTGGAAAGTGGTTTTAATTTTGCTGAAAGCGTCTAATACCAGTGTGCATTGTGGAAGGAGGTCTGTTTCCAGCCTTTACTTATATTTAGCTGTTTTGCCATTTAAAATCCAGTTGCACAATGGCAATGATATGCAAGCCAGTTTTTAATCCATGTTATACTTGCTGGGCTAATTGCATGGGCCAGTATGAAAAATGTGGCAAGTTTTGACTAGATCTCGTCGGGGCAGGGTTGGCACCAACACATCAAAATTGGGGAAGCTTTTGAAAATTTTTGGGCAGCTTTGAAATTTTTGGGCAGAGCTGTTGGGAGTTTTGGGGCAGCAGTAACAATTTACCGATTCACACTAGAATAAAATGTGATTGTGAAGACGCCCGACGCCCCCCTCCCCGGTCAACAGCATTTGGCTGAAAAGTGAATTCACACTAGATAAAATGTGATTGTGAAGACGACCCCTCCCCCAGTCAACAGTATTTCCATGACTGAGGAGCAAAATTTGATCCGGAAAATCCTGCCCCAAATGGGGTAGCTTGCTGTCCCATTTGGGGCAGGATTCGGGCTGCCCCAAACATCCTGCCACGCTTTGAATACTGGAGTATGCGACTAGACCATAACACATGCTCATGGATTGTGATGTGTGTCAGGTAGATGTGGGCTGCACTATAACATATTGAAAAGACAAAGTGTATCTTCACAATCATGTAAAAAAAGGCTTCAAAATGAGTTGACTAGACTGGACTTTTTGGCCTTAGCATTTCTCCAAGCAATATTTGTCTTTTCTAGGTTGAATGCTGTGCTGACAGAAAGCAGTGAGCAGCTGTTGTCGGTGCTTGGTCTGGCGACACTGTCGTCCATGATGGCCGCCTCAACTGATGACCTGCACAGCCTCAAGGACATCACAACAAAACAGGTGACAATGCTTTGAGGTGTGGGGAAGGTAATGGCAGGGAGCTGGTGTGGTGCAGTTTGGAGAGATTTGTGTGACAAAACAGCAGGGATGCATTGGTAGATTAATTGATGTATTAAGATTCAGTGTCATTGTTTAAAGGGAAAGTTTCATCCTTGTATTGGTTTTGAATTGAGATAGCATTATCTTTGGCCGTTATTGAAATGTCAAAAATACAAAGGTCATTTTCCCCAAAACTTGGCCATTTTTAAGCAATTAAATTTCCCATTTGCAAAATGGGGTCTAGGCTAGTGCTGCCGCTGATCTGCTGACAGCCAGTTTTTCAGCCAATCCCACTTTGTCAACCAATCAGTGGCGGTCTATAGCTCAATAATGACATCATCCCAAATTTAAAACCTTCATTTGTATAAAGTTAAATGACTTTTCAAGAGAAAAATATCACCATCGTTTTCAGCAGCACTTACATACTTCATATTTTTAACTACAACCAGTGTATATTTGACAACTTTCAGAAAGGTGAAACATTCCCTTTAATACAATGCTGAGTGGTTTCAAATGTTGTGTGAAGAAGATAGATTCCACCTATTTGTGAATCTCATGTTTTCTTTATAAAAATGTGTGACAACACTAGTTTGCAACAGAAGTGTTGCCCATTTGAGTTCCATTTGGTCAACCGATTGTATCCCAGGCTATTGTGATTGATGTGACTGTTGCAGACATTTTATAAGTGGCTGACACCATTTCCAGTGGACTGATTTTGGCATGCTTTTGATCTTTGGCAGGGAGCTGGACATCGAGCAGAGGTCCCATCAGCTCCATGAGCAGATGGGGACCCGGCTACGCCTACTTGGGACCATCTCACCGAACATGGAGGACCTGCGGAGCGACAGCGTGGTGGCGGCCCTGGCAGCTGCCACCTGGTCCCTACAGAGCCGATCGGCTACACCCGGCTCCTAGCCGGGGGAGGGAGACCAACAACAACAGCTGGTCGAGATGGCGTTGGCGAAATCGGCGGCCCTCTGCCGACGACTGAGGGAGGTGGTCAATGTCTGTGTCTTCTGACGAAGCTAGTCAGCTATATTGACATGCTTTGTATTTGTTGTCATAATAGGTGCTTATTCCATTGTGTGCATCACATTAAATGGCAAATGTAGTGTAAAGGCGGCCGCACACTAGGCCATTCGCATTCGTAACACCCTCCCCAAAACAGGAGCCTGGCACCGCCTCTGCTCGGCCGATTTGTCAAAATTTTGACATGCGCTATTCAATTTTGGAAAAATCGGAAAATTTCAAGACTATCTCCAGTAGTTTATAGTATTATATTTAGTTTATATAGCTAAATAGAGCAGCATGCGAAAAACCACCGGGAGGGGCAGAATCTGCCCCCCGCAAGGAATAGGGTTAAATATAGTGTATATTCTTTGTATTTGAACTTACATTTACATTGCATACATTTTTTTTAGACGTGCCGGCACATCCACTTTCTAGTACATTGTACACGATGTGACACACATTACCCGTGGCTATTACGTGCCCGTCGCGATGTCACGTGAGGTGATCGGGTAGAAGCGGAGGGTGGAAGAAGGATCAGGATGGTGCAGTGCGGCGCGTCAGCCATTTTGGCGCCGCGCACAGCGAACTGCATTAGGGAGGGGAACGATAAAAGTGGGAGTAAAAAGTGATGTGCAACAGTAAAAGTACATATAAACAACCAATAGAAACACAATGAAGATGCAAGTGGTTTCGTTTCGTTGGTTCTTCGTTTGCCAATCGTTTCTGACTTAGCAAGATCAATATTTGCTACTTTCAGTCTTATTTGAGCTTCTTCATAGCTCACATAAGCAGCAATCTTGAAATACTGCCTTTAACTATTCGTTTCGTTATACATTGCATACAATCTATCGCTGTCTTACTTATTTACATACATTATATATATATATATATATTTATATATATATATATATATATATATATATATATATATATATATATATATATATATATATCTATCTATCTATCTATCTATCTATCTATCTCTATCTATCTATCTATCTATCTATCTATCTATCTATCTATCTATCTATCTATCTATCTATCTATCTATCTATCTATCTATCTATCTATCTATCTATCTATCTATCTATCTATCTATCTATCTATCTATCTATCTATCTATCTATCTATCTATCTATCTATCTATCTATATATATATATATATATATATATATATATATATATATATATATATATATATATATATATATATATATATATATATATATATATATATATATATATATATATATATATATATATATATATATATATATATATATATATATATATATATATATATATATATATATATATATATATATATATATATATATATATATATATATATATATATATATATATATATATATATATATATATATATATATATATATATATATATATATATATATATATATATATATATATATATATATATATATATATATATATATATATATATATATATATATATATATATATATATATATATATATATATATATATATATATATATATATATATACTGCACTCAGCATATTGAATAGTCAAATATGTAAACTCAGCATGTTCGAACGGTTTCGTGACTATATTTGCCACTTCATCGGCGAAACTGGCACACGTTCACAAAAGTATAGACCATATTTTTTAACAAGTATCACGACACTTTTCAAATGCATCCTCCGGCCAGCCAAAGCGAAATAGAACATTTTTAAACAAACGATAGAAACATAAAACACAAACACCAAAAAACAATGTCTATACGCGCGCGCGTGTGTAGGTGTGTGCTATACTCAAAATATTTGCTGTCAGATACTCTAATACCCAAGATATACTCAAAATATGACGGCTGTATTCTAACTACGTAGTCTTCTTGTTCAGCCCCCCCCCCCCCCCCCCGAGCCGTGATGTGTACCAAACAAACCCACCCATCTCTGTTCCCTTACCCTCCTATACGTTGTCCAGCTTCTCCACACCTTTTCTAGTCCTATAAATTTGGCATCAGTAATCTGATGTCCCTCTCCATTGAAATGAGCAGCTACTTCCATCTCGGTTCTCCTGCACCTTATGGTGGACAAATGGTTCTGGACTCTTTGATAAAGTAACCCACCTGTTCCCCCCACGTATACCACACAGTTACAAGCAATACAATACCGTATACAACATTCTTCGATCTACACCCTACCGTCCTGTCATAAGTGTACGTTGTCTTCCCACCTGGTCCCGTCACTTTATCTGTCCGTCTATATATGACTTTGCACACGCTACAATTCTTTTCACAGTCTCCTTGCATTTTTGACCTGCCCGGCACAACTGCCTTGTCTTTTTGTGGACCAATGTATATCTCGGGCTAGTGCCTCTTTTGTATGATACGAACATATTGTCGCTGAAAATAGTCTTTAATGTATCTGACCGCGACAAAAGGCGACTCTTCTCCCTTAGTATATTATTGATGTTCGGCAAATGACTTGAGTAAGTTACAACTAATGGTACCCCTCCCTTCTGTTCTTTTTTAGTATTCGTTTTTAACATTGCGGACCTGTCCATCCCTTCCACCCGCCTAATACCTTTATTTATCTGATTTCTCGGATAGCCTCTACTACATAGGTTTTTATGCATATCTTTGGTTTGACGTTCACAATCCTCGTTGGAGCTACATATTCGTTTTGCCCGCATTGCAAGACCTGACGGTATGCCACTTTGTCTGTGCACTGGGTGATCTGAGGATAAATGGAGGTAAGCTTTTGTGTCGGTTGGCTTAGTATAAACATCTGTGCATATAGTATCCCCATGCGTGCCCACACGCACATCTAGGAACTCAACACTACTAGTCGAGTGTCGCAGATTTTTTTATTTTATTTGATTGTTATGTTATGATTTATGTTATGTTGGAATTATGTTATGATTATTAATTTGATTATGCAAGCTATTTGCCACGTCATGGAGTTTTATCAAATTGTCTTCCCCGTGAAGCCAAATTCCGAATATATCATCTATGTACCGCAAGTACAGGAAGGGTTTCAGATCAGAGGAACATAATAGCTCGGTCTCCCATTTTCCTAGGTAGGTGCATGCATGCATAATTCCGTTCAAGTTTGGACCCAATCGCAGTGCCATTGACCTGGATGTAATGTTTCGAATTTCCTACGCTAAAGTTGTTGTCTAGAACTAGCTGAATCATTTCTAATGCTTCTTTTGTCGGAATGATAGAATTTTGTCTTGCATCGAGAGCCTCTGTCCATCATAAGTTCCAAGATAGCTTCCTCCTCACCTATACTCAAGTTGCCTTTCTTATTTTTTTGCAACCTCCTCTTCCCCTCCTCTATGTATAAATCTAGCCAGGGATCTCTTCCTTTTTCGGGCGTCCAATGTGACTTTTTGTACCCCAAATCACGGTGAATATCAGATTCATCACTATACTTATCGGAAACATCTCCTGTCCCCCATTCTGTTCTTTTTCTTCTAGAGCCGTCTGCCCAGTACTCCTTCAGTCTCACCAGTCTCTCCCATTCCCTTAGCTCCGAAATGAGGCGGGTGACCTGTTGGGCTCGTACCGGTACAAAGCCTAGACCCTTACTAAGCAGAGACAGTTAATCTGCTGATAGGACCTTATCAGATAAGTTCGTTACCTGCACGCTCCTAATAGATTTGTCATGAGACCTAACTGCCCTCCTGTCATCTTTGTGCTTTACCTCTCTGGCGCTCAGATCACCCATGTCAGTACCCTCCTCGCCATTAGTTCCATTTGTCGCCCTCTCATTGTTCCCGTGCCTAGCCATGTCTCTCATTTCACCCACCGCTTCCCCGGTACATCGTCAACATCAACGTCGTCAACATCAGCGCTTCCATCAGTTTCTAAATCGCCACCCACCGCTTCTATCAGTTTCTAAATCGCCACCCACCGCTTCTCCGGTACATACGTCAACATCAGCATCAACGTCGTCTACATCAATGTCAACCGTCAACATCAACGTCGTCAACATCAGTGCGTACATCAGTTTCTAAATCGCCCCCACCGCTTCCCCGGTACATACGTCAACATCCATATCAACGTCGTCAACATCAGTGCGTACATCAGTTTCTAAATCGCCACATGTTCTTAGAGAAAAGTGAAGATCTTTTTTTTCTACGAAGATCTTTTAGTTTTCCAAGCTTGTTCCGCTGAAGGCGGCCCCTTATCCATATCTTATCCCTACTTAGCTGGGTCGACAACTGGTTCAGATCATCGGTGGGGAGGCTGGACGACAGTTCTCTCCAGCCCGTCTCAAAATCATGTGTCAACGCAGCCAGTTTCTTGCCAGCCGTTGACACGCTGCGACCAGGTCCTGGGAAGCTTTGCTGAGGATGCCGGCCGTCGTGTTGTCTCGTATGTAATGACTGCTCCACTTCAGTCGGAATCCCCTCGGCAGGAGCTGCTCCCTGCTACATGTCAGGAATTTCCGATGTGATTTTGCTTTCTCGATCTTTATGGACAAGTTCCTGAGTTTGCTCCCTGTTATTCCGGAGGTTTCCGATGTCGAAACTGTCCAAGATGATTCTGGGATATGCTCCTTAGGCTCCTTCGGTAAAGATGCATAATTTTGAGTGACTGACTCACTAGGCTCGATGTCTTCTTTGGTTGGCTCAACTGGCGTGTAATATATATATATATATATATATATATATATATATATATATATATATATATATATATATATATATATATATATATATATATATATATATATATATATATATATATATATATATATATATATATATATATATATATATATATATATATATATATATATATATATATATATATATATATATATATATATATATATATATATATATATATATATATATATATATATATATATATATATATATATATATATATATATATATATATATATATATATATATATATATATATATATATATATATATATATATATATATATATATATATATATATATATATATATATATATATATATATATATATACCATCATTACATTACATTTAAACAGAGCATTGAACCATGTACCATGGTCGCAGTAGCTGCGTTATCACAATACCTGACTTAGCACCCCGCTGGGGCTGGACGTAGCCATTTAAGCAACCGCCAACGGGCATCGTCGGCGGCGAACAGCAAGCTGTCCTCACCAGGGCGTCGGCAAGCTGTCCACACTGGGTACTCCAAAGTTTTGTTTAGTATATACTAAAAATATACTATAACAACTAGAAAACATACCAACAAATGAAGGTCACTACCAGATTTGGAATAATATACCAAATATGGATGCACGACATTCGCTGCAAGTATGGCGTTCGTGTTTCAATCAAGAATAATACAGATTTGTACAGCCTTTGCATTCACTCTCGTGCAGTGGCATTCTTCGTCACCGACGGCAGGGTATTTATTGGTCCGCGTCTCGCTTTATGTTCCAGTTTGAGTTTCTGGTTAGTTAGTGGAATGTATTTATAATTGAATTATTCATTTTTTGTCAGTTCTCTGAGCAGTCATTGTCGTGTTTGTCTTGTCTTGGAATGTGTCATTTTCTGGACTTTTTGGGTCCAAAGAATTTTGCTCTCTTCATATTTCATGTCATATCAGGCCGCTCAATATTGTTTTCCCGCAAGTTTGGTAAGACTTCGCTCGGCCTTCGGCCTCGCTCGTAATATACATCATTGGCGCCTAACTGGCTGAATTTGGCGACACTGTGTTGAGATAATTTTGTATGTACTCATTGGTTATTTGCAGAACTTTGTACATACAAGTGATTGGTTCATGTCGTATCCTTCTGCATCCGGCTGTTGCGCTGGCCGCTGAAGCGGCGGAGCCTGGACAGCTCGGCGGCGACTGCTGTGTTTTGAATAGTGCAAGTCTGATCGGGTCTGCTGCCGTTGTACTGTGACTGGCACATGAGACGTTCTGCATTTATATTGTTGCTAAGCGTGGCGTTGGTCCAGTCCCTGAGGTGCTTGACAAGGGATTAACTTGGTATGTATCTTAGGATGAGCAGTAGTCGGCTCAGCAGTAGCAGAAGAGCGCTCCTGTAGTCGGCTATCTGAGGCTTCCCCGGCACAAGCGTTGATGTCATGCAGTTTGTTTTCACATTATGTTGTGTATTTTCCTTGGTGTGAAACATGTGTTATATAAAATATATGTGATTGATCTCATTATAAAGGCATTACACGTGATTTTAAACATTGCAGATCCAGAACGGTGGTTACGGGCCTGGGGGATATACAATATGTGATTGATCTCATTATAAAGGCATTGCACGTGATTTTAAACATTGGCGGATCCAGAACGGTGGTTAATTTTGCTCCGATTTCAGGTGTTTTTTGTTTGGGGGGGGGGGGGGGGGCATGGCCGCCATGCCCCCTTCCCCTGGATCCGCTAGTGACTTCACATTTGTGTGACTTCACATTCACACATCACATTTATCACATTTGTATGTGCTCTGCTGTAGTATTTATCCTTATTTATCATAAGCATGCTTGCATTTCATCCATATATGTATATATATATATATATATATATATATATATATATATATATATATAATATATATAGTGCAAATCAAGAATACTGATGTCTAGATCGGATATTTTGCCACAGTATGTTATGTAAAATATGATATTCCTAATCACGTACGATACCTATATTTAATATTATTGCATTACTAATGGTCTTTTCACATGATAATAACTAAATAATAAATGCATTAATGAATATATAATACATTATGATTTAGTTGATATCATGAGATAATTAGCAATAATATAATATTTCAAAAAGGCCACAGTTAGTGACTATTCACGTCGTTTCCTCATTCTGTCGAATTGAAAAATTGTTGTCTGCAGCGGGATTCGAACCCGCGCTTGGCCAACGCTCGATCTGCATGGGTTCACGAGATGCTTAATAGCTCGAAAACGAACCTCTGCGTACACTTTTGAACCCCGAAATCGAAAGAAAAATGTTCACGCTTCATTTCTAGCTACTTTTTATTGTCGTATCGGTTGCAGGTAAACAAAAACGTGATCTCGTAAAATGGCTTTTTAACATGGAACCCTATGGCCTAGTAGGAAAATGTACGCCGTGCTGCCATATGGACTTTGGACTCCCGGTCCTCACTAGCGGTTCTCCTTGACCTTGAGCATGATTACCTTGAAGCTATGACGCCGAACGCCTCGTTGGCATCCATCCACTTTTGGATTGACTTCACCTTTCCATGGATGCCGTGCCCGCACATCATATTGATGATTGCCGTTTATGCAACAGTCCAGTTGTGGTTCGTCCGCATGTTGCGTCTGGCCATGTACCATGGTCGCAGTAGCTGCGTTATCACAACGCCTGACTGATTCGACCCTCCACGTCGTCGGGGGCGGTGGCGGCCAGGGTAATAGAACAACGGGTAGAACAGTAAGGAATGTAACGCCCAAATGAATTAGACAAGATATAATTTGTATCGTAATAGTTTTGTCTATTATAAATTAATGGTATTGTTTGCTATCAATAACTTCTATTTCCATAGATAACATCTTGATTTATTGAATTAAACGCCAGCAAATATACGAAGTAGTAGTCAAAGTAGTGTATTTACAGTACATATAGTAGCATTTGGAAGCGATCATATTAAATTCTACTACGAAGTAGTAGTCGAAGTAGTGCATATTTCAGTACTGTAGTGGAATTTGGAAGCGATCAGCGGTCGTTCCGACATTTTTTAACCTCCAAGCCCATTTCACTCCTTTAAACCCGGAATATCGAAAAATGATAAATAAAAACGTTGTAGCTAAGGCTTGTAGCTATCTGTTCCAGAAGTCAGATTTAAAATACGTACCATAGGTTACGAGCCGGCTTCGTCTGAAAATCATCGATTTAACATGGGAACCCTATGGTGTAGTAGGTTTTTAACGCCCGAGTGCTGCCAACCGTTACTGGTGGGGGCTGGTGGCGGCGGCTCCGGTCGACCTCCCGACCAAGGCTATAGAACAACAGGTTCCTACGTCACCATTTCCTCACTAGATTCTAGGTTTTATACCACATGTTTTTAGTTTACTCCCGGTGCATCAAAATGTATCAATTATATGCTTACAAAAACAGAATGTTGGCGTACTGAATTTAAAGAGTGAAATAATACACTTAATTTCCATTTGATTTGAATTGTTGCAAAATAGTGAGGCATACATTTCATATCTCAAACATAGCTCATACTAAGAAATCAACTATGTTTGCCAGATGTTAAATTAGTTGAGTCGCGGTGGTTGCCATGGTAACAAAAGCCTGTATGGCACCTCCGCTTTCGTGGGTGCGCTGATTGGCGGTATTGACGCACCGTCAATAAAGGCGAAATATGACTCTTATTTCCGTCAGATAAGCTGAAAGTGACCCCTATTGGAAGGCCTGCAGAGTTCCATAAAACAATTTCTTGGGCACAAATTTGACTCCATTTTGCCAAAACGACCCCAGATATGAACAGGCGGGCCGACGAGACCGCGCGAAGCGCGGTATCATGGACTCTTTACTTGGGTAAAACCTGGTACCCCAAACGAATGGTGATGGGTTGCCAGCAATCGAGCTATTTCTTGCACAAAGCCATGCACAAGGTACTAGGTGATATCCCTGGCGTTCATATTTATGCTGATGTTTTGTGTGTAAGCGACAGTCTTGACTGCCATTACAAGCTACTCAACACCGTGTTGAGGAAACTGAAGAAGGCGGGTTTCAAGCTGTGCCCCGCTAAATGTAAATTTGGTGTTTCCCGTCTTGACTATCTCAGTCATCAGATCACGCCCGAGGGCATCAGTATTTCTCCAGAGCGCATTGCATGTATCAAGAATCTCCAACCGCCGCGGACAACTAAGGAAGCAAAGAAGGTATGTTTTTTTTCCTCTTGGTTTCGCAAATTTGTCGAGTCGTTCTCAACACTTTCTAGACCACTAGTGGACCTATCAAATCCATTTCCGTTTTATTGGAGCGATGAACTGAACCAGGCGTTTATTCATTGCGCGAGGCCTTACTGACCAGCCCTGTTTTGGCCTACCCCAGACAGGGTGACCACTTCATCCTGTACAGCGACTCGAGTCTGGCTGGCTCGGGCCAGGTGCTGACCGTCACTGCTGACCCAGATCCAGGACGGTCAGGAGAGGGTCATTGCTTACAACGGCAGTCAATACAACAGACAGCAGCGAAACTGGATCATTTACGAGTTGGAGGTTTACTCATTCATGCAGGGGTTGCGCCGGTTCTATAAGTTTGTATCTGGGGAGGAATTCACTTGGCGCTGCGATTGCACAAGTGCTCTGAAAATGTGGTCGAATCGAGAATATGAATCCGCGCTTAGCGCGATGGCGCTCATTTATTGGACAGTTCAGTTTGAAAGATGGGTGTAAGACAGTTTGAAAGAATCACCATAAATCTTCGAGAACTTGTAATTTACACGCGAATATATGTCTTGTCGATCTTAAGAAGATATAGGTCTTTCGACACGAGCACATTTAACATTTGCATGTTGCTCCTACATACATTTCAATTAAGTCACTGTTCGACTGATTGCGCTCGGCGGCTGATTTGTCTTTGTCCCGGAGTGAGATCTTGTCTTTGTGGGTCTTTGGAATGGGTTTTTGTCCCGGAGTGGGATAAGCCCCGTAGTGGTCCCGGAGTGGCGACCAGCGGCGGCGGGCTGGCGACCAGCGACGGCGGCAGGCTGGCGACCAGCGGCGGCGGGCTGGCCACCAGCGGTGGCGGCAGGCTGATCACCAGCGGCGGCGGCGGGCTGGCGACCAGCGACGGCGTCGGGCTGATCACCAGCAGCGGCGGCGGGCTGGCGACCAGCGGCGGTGGGCTGACCACCAGCGGCGGCGGCAGGCTGGCGACCAGCGACGGCGTCGGGCTGATCACCAGCAGCGGCGGCAGGCTGACGACCAGCGGCGGCGGGCTGACCACCAGCGGCGGCGGCAGGCAGGCGACCAGCGACGGCGTCGGGCTGACCACCAGCGGCGGCGGCAGGCTGGCGACCAGCGGCGGCGGCAGGCTGGCGACCAGCGACGGCGTCGGGCTGATCAGCAGCGGCGGCGGGCTGACGACCAGCGGCGGCGGGCTGACCACCAGCGGCGGCAGGCTGGCGACCAGCGACGGCGTCGGGCTGACCACCAGCGGCGGCGGCAGGCTGGCGACCAGTAGCGTCGGGCTGACCACCAGCGGCGACGGCAGGCTGGCGACCAGCGACGGCGTCGGGCTGATCAGCAGCGGCGGCGGGCTGACCACCAGCGGCGGCAGGCTGGCGACCAGCGACGGCGTCGGGCTGACCACCAGCGGCGGCGGCAGGCTGGCGACCAGTGGCGTCGGGCTGACCACCAGCGGCGACGGCAGGCTGGCGACCAGCAGCGGCGGCAGGCTGGCGACCAGTGGCGTCGGGCTGACCACCAGCGGCGGTGGGAGGCTAGCGACCAGCAGCGGCGGCAGGCTGGCGACCAGTGGAGTCGGGCTGACCACCAGCGGCGGCGGCAGGCTGACGACCAGCGGCGGCGGCAGGCTGGCGACCAGTGGCGTCGGGCTGACCACCAGCGGCGGCGGCAGGCTGGCGACCAGCGGCGGCGGCAGGCTGACGACCAGCGACGGCGGCGTCGGGCTGGGGCTCCTGGCGACATGAGATAAACTAATTAATGTCAAGTTTGTAGTAACGGTATGGGACTAAACGCGCATTATGAAATCCAAATGGTTACATCTAGTCTGTTCCACGTATAGTATAGTCCTTTAACCCGCGCCCTATGTGGCCCTGAGACAACTTCGTCCTGGTGGTTGGGGGTTGGTCAAAATGACCCCACTAAGTCCAAAACTAAAAGAGTTCAGCTGGATCCCGGGACCCAGGCAGATGTCTGATTAACACCATCGTATTTGTCTCGTCAAGGCGCTTCGTAACATATTAATGATGACCTGTTTAGGTCAACTCCAAAATTTGACTTTGTCAAGGTCATTTGGTGACCCATGCAACAGGTAGGTCATGTTGCATATGTGGCGACGCGGCTCGACGAGACAAACACAATGGTGTCATTGGCACGTCTCTATCTTTATTCTATCAAGAGTTATTTGCAAAAAAGTGGTGGTAACCTCAAATGAGCTCGGCTGACATTGAAGAGGTCACTGACCAACAATTACACCTGGGGAATCACGAATGAGCACAAATAACATGATTCTGAAAGAATTGGCCAGATCCAATGCATATTCTCTGAATAGGAAGCATTTTAATATTTCCCCATTGAATTATAATGGCGAGGTCAAAACTGACCTGACCTTAGGTCGCTGATACAAAAAAAAAATCCGAGATAGACGAATTGTAGATACTTATAGCCTTATAAAGTCCTGCAAGTTTCAAATATCTCTGACAAACCCTGTTGCGACCACAGACATTTTTTGGAGGCAAGGGCACTTGACGTGACCTGGTGACCTGACGTGATACGACCTGAGGTTAAACTTTCACAAAATGTGAGTCATTGATACCCGAATAGCTTTCCTAAATGCAGCGCCGCCGTTTTCGGACAAAATCGCCCCCACAAGGGCGAGGGTTAAAGATGTCTGAGCTAATAAGCGCGATATTAATAATTGAAGCTTTACGAACAAATCAAAAGTCGGCTGGGACATAGACAAGGACACCTGATGAAGGTTTGTGCGGAAATATAGTGACACTTTTTTCGACTATTTTCCGAACTATTGAGACTCAAGTCATTTGTATTGTTATTTCGTACATAGTTTCAGGTTACCTAACCCACCGTTGTTATGTATTTGATCAAAAAACAAATTAATACCAAATATTGTCTTAATTGTCGCTTTCCTATAAATACCTCCAAATTGTCAGTATTTAAATTAAGTATAATAAGTATATTTAATTTAATATATAAATTAATAAGTTATTAACGTAATTTAGAACTGCTCTCCGATTGTTCGTGACGTCAGATGGCAATAGTTCAGGCGATCAAAGTTAGTATTGAGCAGGAACGTACCCATGATTCGCTCCAGGAGGGGGCAATGTTTGCTCAGGGGGCATAAAGTACCCCCACCAAAAAAAAAAATAACCGGATTTGGCCCACTATATTTTTCAAAGGGCATATTTTCACCATTTTTCTCTTTACAAAAAAAAAACATTTTTTAGACCAAAGGGGGCACGTACAGACCTTCAGGGGGGGGGGGGGCAATTGCCCCGTTAGCCCCCCCCCTTGTGTATGCTTATGGTATTGAGCAGCTCGATTGACACATTTATTTGTATTATGGAGGTTCAACGGAAAAATAAACATTTATTCGCACGGAAATCAAAACACGTGAAACGGAGAATTGAACCAGATGTCATTTCATTTGTAATCGCGCGACTTTACAGATACAGAAACAAACATAAAACTAAAATTGTGGAATTCTACCTTGTGATCAAATCATAATCTTAACAGCAGTTCAAAGGCATTTTAACGGATCGCTACAGCCAACGGATCTGAGGGATGATCTAGATCTCTTTCCATACAAGCTCTGGACCCGACAGAAGCTATTTCAGAACAACATTGAGGGCACGGTCACACGGTTTCAGTGAGGGCAGCATCCGGATCTGAGCCCTCTTTGACTATTTCCTGTAGAGGTAACTAAAAGAGTTATAGGTGTTTAAGAAGAATCTCCAAACCAGGAAGCAACTAAAGAGCCGTGGGACCTGCAGTGCGGACCATCCCCGCCGACATGTGCCCATAAGCAGTGGTGAGTCTGAGGCCATGGCCCCCAAACCACCTGAAATCTGCGCAAATTTGACACATGTTCTGAGATAATACAAAATATAAGCAACTTTTACTAAGGAAAGTTTGTTTAAATTAGTTATCGATGCACAAGGAAGCGAAATCCGAAGTTTTCAGAATTGTGTGACCTTTTGGGATTTGGTCCCCCCCCCAAACTGACCCGAACCACCCATTCTGTATCCGCCCTTGTCTGAGGCGGAGGGCAGAGCTGTGCCCACTAGCGGATCCAGGGGGGCTAGGCGGGCATGCCCTCCCCCCGACAAAAAAAAAACTGAAATCGGCACAAAATTGACACATTTCCTGATATAGAAGACAATCTAAGCAACTTTTACTAAGAAAAGTTTGTTTTAAATCAGCTATCAATTCATGAGCAAGCGAAATCCGACGAGTTTTCAGAATTGTGTGACAATTCTTGGGATTTGGCCCCCCAAACCATGCGTGCTACCACACAAACCACCGTTCTCGATCCGCCAATGGCTGTGCCTCAGCCGAAGCGGAGCCTATCTCGAACATGTGCTGTAGATGATACTAGTGCTAACCCGTCCGCTCCGCTGGACGATTACAGGTCAATTGGTGGTGCAAGCCAGTGATAGGTAATTCGGGATTGATTACCCGTACTACCCGTGGCACACCCTTCGTACCTATCATACGTTTGTGTACCTGTCATACACCCGAGGTACCCGTCAAACACCTATGGTGCCCGACATACACCCGAGGTAGGTTTCCCTGAGGAGGTTTGACACCCGTGAGGTTTCTCGTCAACTTACCAGACAAATTTACATTTGAGCCGGCCCGATATATATATATATATATATATATATATATATATATATATATATATATATATATATATATATATATATATATATATATATATATATATATATATATATATATATATATATATATATATATATATATATATATATATATATATATATATATATATATATATATATATATATATATATATATATATATATATATATATATATATATATATATATATAATATATATATATATATATATATATATATATATAATATATATATATATATATATATATATATATATATATATATATATATTAGGGTGACCCCTTTTTCCACTTTTTTCTTGAAACATGGATTTCTGGGCATCATTCGATGCGTCTTGGCATGCTGAGTTAGGATATCATATTTGTATTGCCAAAATCGAAAAATTCGAGGGCGCTAAAATGCTTTGTAGTTTCTGAGAAAACACTTGTTTTGCATGTCTTCGTCCCTGGATCAGAACCCTCGCTTAACTGATCAATAGAAGTGGCTTTTTAATATTCCTTAACATTCTATGGATGCACGGACAAAATTTGACGCCACTTTCACGATTAGTTGTTCATCAACAGGCCTTTATGCCAGCCCGACACCACGTAGTTGCTTATTCTCATCATAGATGGCAGTGTTATCGGATCTACATTTGCAGGTTATACAGGTCAGGCAGATACATGGGGATGGTGCTATTGGTTTTCCGTGGTGTTTGTGTCTTTTAAGGATGCATAAACATATTCGACTGCCAAACCTTACGATCAGGAAAATACTTGCTAATGGCACCAACATTTAACTCTAATGCTGATGTGCTAAAGGTTCATTGTCGCAGCACACCGTTTGATCACTGATCAATAATTACCTCATTGTGTTTCTTGCTGCTCTGTAACTATGAAAAATGATTAATCGAAAACCGAATTCAAGCTTTGTTACAAGATCACATGCAATAGCAACTCACATGTGCATTGTCCATTGTACACATGTGCGTCGGCATGTGCTGCTCCTAAACCCGGCAAAGCAGCATTTCAAGACTTTAAACGGAACTTCGAAAACATGACTTTTATTTATATGCAAATCTTCAGACACACATCGCGAAGGTGCTAAGAAATAAGTCTCTGAAAAACATGATTACGGTCGGGTCGAGCCGCTCATACGTATATATTTTCCCTCCGCTGACGATAGACTTCTCAGTTCTCGGTCGCTTCGAATTTTACGCCGGCTCGGTAACGATTTTTATACTCCAATAATTATCAACGTTGCGCAAATATTTCAGATTTGAAATAGTCGCGGATAATCCAAATACCACAAAGATCGCTTTAAGGGACGATGATCCTATTTCCATGGCCAGCTTAAACTGTTTTAACACGGATAGCTAAAAACGGATTAGTTGTTTTCCGGCCATGTAAGTGGGCATATCTCGCCAACAATCATCGAGTACGAGAGGAGGCGTACAATCTTGGCAGGCTGGCGAGATATGCCCACTTACATGGCCGGAAAACAACTAACCCGTTTTTAGCTACCCGTTTAAACCAGTTTAAACTGCCCACAGAAATAGGGTCGATGTTTTTTGCTGACAGTGCTTGGAATTTTCCAGTTCTGTTTCACCTGCGCAGTGTCGGACAAGGCGCCACCTTCACCGTGCCTGGGGGGGGGGGGGGGGAGTGAGTCTGAACGCACACTCGAACGAGTCTGCTATGGAAAATGAGCAAAAATAAAAAAGCCGTTCGAGAGGGGGCGTTCAGACCCCCGGCACGGCGAAGGTGGCGCCTTGTACCGGCACGGCGCAGGTCAAGCAGAACTGGAAAATTCCCAGCACTGTCAGCAAAAGACATCGTTACTTAAAGCGATCTATGTGGCATTTGAATTATCCGCGAGTATTTCAAATCTGAAAGATTTGCGCAACGTTTATGATTCTTGGAGTAGAAAAAAATCGTTAGTCCAGACATGTGCATGGATCTCAAAGCAGGATCTATGATCCCACAGGATCTCTCGACAAGACGTAAAGCAGGATCTATGATCCCACAGGATCTCTCGACAAGACGTAAAGCAGGATCTATGATCCCACAGGATCTCTCGACAAGACGTAAAGCAGGATCTATGATCCCACAGGATCTCTCGACAAGACGTAAAGCAGGATCTATGATCCCACAGGATCTCTCGACAAGACGTAAAGCAGGATCTATGATCCCACAGGATCTCTCGACAAGACGTAAAGCAGGATCTATGATCCCACAGGATCTCTCGACAAGACGTAAAGCAGGATCTATGATCCCACAGGATCTCTCGACAAGACGTAAAGCAGGATCTATGATCCCACAGGATCTCTCGACAAGACGTAATGTTGGATCTATGATCTCACCGGATCCACGACAAAGTACAACGGTGGATCTTGGATCCTAGTGAATCCCTCGATTAAATTTGGCAACGGATCCTGGATCCCACATCATTTCATGTTACAAATGAAAGTGAATATATGACCCTAAGGGATCTCGGATCCGACTGATATTGTATGCCATAATTATAGTAATTCTTAACAAAATCGTACTAAATGTAGGAATACAACCATACTAGTTCCATTTACAACGAATTGCAAAGTACTGACAATTTCTTAAAATATGGGTTCCGAAAATACCTTTCTGTTCAAGTATCTGGGATCCTAGTGGATCCCAATGCAAAGTGGTGCCTGGGATCTCAGATTCCGGCAGATCCATTGACCAATGCTGAAGGTGGATTTATGATCCCAGTAGATCCATCGACAAATTGTGAAAGTGGATCTATGCTCCCAATGGATCCGGGATCCAGATACTAGATCAGACCCCGGGATCCGTTTTCGGGATCCCAGCATATGTCTGTTCGTTACCGAGCCGGCGCAAACCTCGAAGCGATTGAGAAGTCTCCCGTCAACTGAGGGCAAAACTACGTATGAGCGGCCGAACCCGACCGTAATCATGTTTTTCAGAGACTTATTTCTTAGCACCTTCGCAGTGTATGTCTGAAGATTTGCATATAAATAAGTCATGTTTATAAAGTTCCGTATCAAAGCCCTGAAATGCTCCTTTGACGGGTTTAGGAGCAGCACATGCCGATGCACATGTGTACAATGCACATGTGAGTTGCTATTGCATGTGATCATATAACAAAGTTTTAATTCGGTTTTTGATTAATTGCTTTGGATAGTTACAAAGCAGCAAGAAACTCAATGAGGTAATTATTGATCAGTGATCAAACGGTGTGCTGCGACAATGAACCTTTAGCACATGAACATTAGAGTTAAATGTTGGTGCCATTAGCCCGTATTTTCCTGATCGTAAGGGTAAGTGTTTGGAAGTCGAATATGTTTATGCATCCTGTAAAAGACACAAACACCACGGAAAACCAATAGCACCATCCCCATGTATCTGCCTGGCCTGTAAAACCTGCAAATGTAACTCCGATGGCACTGCCATCTATGATGAGAATAAGTAACTACGTGGTGTCGGACTAGTATAAAGGACTGCTGATGAAAAACTAATCGTCAAAGGGGCGTCAAATGTTGTCCGTGCATTCATAGAATGTTAAGAAATATCACAAAGCCACTTCCATTGATCAGTTAGGCGACGGTTCTGATTCAGGGACGAAGACATGCAAAACAAGTGTTTTCTCAGAAACTACAAAGCATTTTAGCGCCCTCGAATTTTTCGATTTTGGCAATACAAATATGATATCCTAACTCAGCATGCCAAGACGCATCGAATGGTGCCCGGAAATCTATGTTTCAAGACAAAAGTGGAAAAAGGGGTCACCCTAATATATATATATATATATATATATATATATATATATATATATATATATATATATATATATATATATATATATATATATATATATATACCAGTAAGACGCCTTAATCGGCGAAGGATGAGCGAGCCCATAGAACCAAATTTCAGCGTAATCGTTGCAGCCGTTTCTGAGTTACGGAACAGGGGTGTGCACGTGCGCACGTGCTGTGGACCCAGAGTTTGACTTGCGCGACATTGCCAGTAGTGTAGTCTCACACCACACACAAATTTCAGCTTAAAGGGAATAGGTCACCTTGAAAGTTGTCTTGAAATTCAACCATACTTGAGCTCAAACCTACGAATATGACTTTGGTTTAGACAACTGATGGATATATGTGGAGAAACAAGTAAGTTTCTCTTTCTATTTAACGAGAAATCGTACGATAGCAGCTGGCGTTCTGGCTCCGTCCCGCTCCGCCTGACGCCAAGTACAGTCTCTGACAAGGGGCTGCCCGGGCGGCTGAGCGGATATTAACGAGGCGTCGTGATCAGACTACGTGCCAGAGAGTGCACATGCCTCCAGCGGCGAGCGTGCATGTCCCGATCGTGGCCCGGAACAGCGGACATGAAACCGGGCCCACTAGTCCTGTGTCGAAATTACTTAACGTAGGGAGGTAATTATTTCACCACAACCCATTTTTAGATCTGCTCTACAAATCTGCTACCTCAGACCAAAACCATATGTTAAAGGTGAACTATTCCCTTTAATCGTTCCAGCCGTTTCTCAGTTACGGCACAGGGGTGTGCACGTGCAATGTGACCCAGAGTTTGACTTCATGCGTCTCCCAGCATTATGGCTTGTTCTGATAACTTAGTCACGTCCATCATGCCCTTAAACGGACATTGCCACCTCGCGGGCCAATATGGAGTTTTTGGTGTATATTTGGTCTATTAAGCGTGTCCGATTTCACCTGCAAAATTTGGTTCCCGAAACTCTCCCCATTAGATTTTAAAAAAAAATGCACCACTCATGCTTGCCAAGCATTCGTAAAATTGGAGTCGCCACATCACTATTTAGAATCACTTCTTTGCGGACTGTTATTTTCTTTTGAATGTTGCAAACTCAACGTCACCATTCCGTCAGTGCACTTTATAATACAGGTGGGGGTGAACAACATAGGACCTAGGCAGAGTGTGAGAATAGTAGCGGAGTACCGGAGCCTGCTGCAGAGGTTGAAGGAGTCCAGGAAACCAGTCATTGTGACTGGCATCCTCCCTCGCTGTGGAGCCAGTGAGGAGTGGTACTCGAGAGCTCTGTCTGTGAACAGCTCAGTTCAGAACTTATGTTCAGCTATGGGGCTTAGTTATGTAGACTTATGGGATCAGTTCTATGAGTGGCATAGGTACTATATGAAGGATGGGCTTCACTTATCGGATGAGGGGGCAAGGGCTTTGGGAGATGCCTACAGAAGTGTCATTCAGGGAAACTAGGTAGGAGGGAGGGGGGGGGGGGGGGGGGGTTCAGGGACGCTAGTACTAGGGCATCAGGAAGTAAGCATTGGTAGAAGTTCATGTCAGAATAGGACAGTAGATCATAATTCCCTCAGAATTAGTAGAGTCAGCTCAAAGTATTCGGTCTAAATTTGATGAGTTTGAGTGTTATGTTGCCCTTGAAAAGCCTGATATCATTTGTGTAACCGAGACATGGGTTAGTGAGGGGTATAATAGGGATAGGCTACAGGATTTCGAGTTACAAGGGTATAACATGTTCTCATACTGCAGAGAATCACGGCAGGGAGGCGGAGTGTTTGTATATGTAAATAGCTTGTACTGCACTACTAGAGTTGATGATTCTAGTAAAGTAAAAGAAGTAGAATCAATCTGGCTTGACATTAAAATTGGTACAGGAAACAGAGGAAGGTTGAGGATAGGTGCATTTTACAGACCAGGGAATCTTCCAAGGAACTCCCAAGCTGAAACAGACCAAGATATTTGTGAGGAAATACGTAGGAACTTTCGGGCTCAGTGTCTTATTATGGGAGATTTTAACTTAGAGGATACGAAAGTATAGCAGAGGAAACAAATGAGTGTAGGTTGTATAGGCAAATCTTTGAAGAGGAGCTTTTCATGCATCAGTTTGTAACAGAGCCAACCAGACATTGCTCCATTCTAGACCTTGTATTCTCAGACAACAGTGATCTAGTTAGTGACATAAGTATTTGTGCAGGTCTAGGAACCAGTGATCACAATATGGTTAAATTCAATATCTCATCAGAAATGAGGCCCAAAGATAACCTTATTATGGTTCCAAACTTCAGCCGGGCTGATTTTGATGGTATTAGAAATGACCTCGCACAGATAAAATGGAACGTTGAGTTGGCAGGTTTAGATGCATGTGAGGCCTGGAATGTTTTCAAAGATAGATTAAGCCAAATTCAAAATCGGCATATACCCCTCAGGCACAAACGTAACAGAACCAAGGGCAATCCAGTTTGGCTTACCCCAGAAGTAAGGAGTGCTATACAAGCTAAAAGAAGTGCATTTGGCATTTTGAAGGGATCTTCACTAGATATAAATCAGAAGGCCTACCAGAATGCAAGAAATTCAGTTAAGAAAAAGGTCAGAGCAGCTAAAAGGGCAAAGGAACTTGATTTAGCTAGACATTGTAATTCAGATAGTAAGAAGTTCTTCAGTTTTTATAAGTTAAGTACAGTTTCCAAAAATATAGGTCCATTTAAGGTAGATCATGTGTTAGTTAGCAAGGACAGTGAAATGGTTGAAGTGCTTAATGATCAGTTTCAATCTGTCTTTACTATCGAGGACCAGGAGTAGTATTGGAGTAGTATTGCAGCACTTCAGCCTGAGCTAGAGACAGATGAGACTATAGGAGAGCTAGGTGGCATAAGTAGTGAACTTGTTCTAGAATATCTAAAGAAAATAAGGCCTAACAAGGCAGAAGGACCTGATGAAATCCATGCTAGACTTTTAAGAGAATCTGAAAGGGAGTTGTCGGTTCCATTAGCCATAATATTTTCTAAATCACTTGCAGATAGTAAAATTCCACTTGATTGGAAAAGAGCAAATGTTGTTCCTATTCATAAAAAGGGAGATAGAAGTAAAGAGGAAAACTATAGACCAGTTAGTCTGACCTCATTAGTCTGCAAGGTGCTTGAATCAATCATCAAAGATAAGATTGTTGAATTCTTGGAGCAAAATGAACTCATCAAGGATACACAGCATGGCTTTAGGAAGGGCCGTTCTTGTTTAACTAATCTTCTGGAGTTTTTGGATGTTGCAACAGATAGCTTTGATCAGGGTAAACAGCTAGATGTAGCTTTTCTTGATTTCAGTAAAGCATTTGACAAAGTCCCCCATACAAGACTGGGGTTGCAACTTAAAATTCATGGGATCAGGGGCAAGATTCTGGATTGGATAGAAACGTGGCTTTCAGGACGCCAGCAAAGGGTTATATTGAATGGGTGCCAATCACAATGGAAGGAGGTTCTCAGTGGGGTTCCACAGGGCTCAGTCCTGGGCCCATTGCTTTTTATAATATTTGTGAATGCAATTGAGAACAGTATAGACAGCAAAGTCTTGAAATTTGCAGACGATCTAAAAGTTGTCAGGATTATTAGAGGAAAACATGATCAGGATGTTTTTCAATCAGATCTGGACAAGCTAGTTGAGTGGTCTGAAGCATGGCAGATGAAATTCAATTTGAGTAAATGTAAGATTATGCACGCTGGACGGGTTAGCAGTAAACATAGGTATGAAATGGGTGGGCAGAAAATGGAGCAGATTGAAAAGGAAAGAGATTTAGGTGTCGTGGTAAACAATAGACTATCAGCGTCAGACCAGGTTGTAGAAGCTAGGAAAAAGGCACTTAGAATGCTAGGGGCCATTAGCAGAAATGTTTCCTACAAGAGTGAAAAGGTAATAACAAAACTGTATTGTGCATACGTTAGACCACATTTGGAGTATTGTGTACAAGCCTGGTCTCCAACATATGAGAAAGATTGCTGGTTGTTAGAAAGAGTTAAAAAAGGGCAACAAAAATGGTTAATTGTCTTGGTAGTTTACCTTATGAAGATAGATTAAAGAAATTGGGTATGTTTTCACTTAGATATAGAAGGCTAAGAGGAGATCTAATTGAAGTCTTCAAATTTGTAAATAGTCAGCATTCTGGATATTTAAAGGGTATGTTCGAGTTCAATAGGGGAAATCGAGGTAGAGGTCATCAGCATAAACTCATTATGAAACAAAGTAGGACTAGGCTACGACAGTCATTTTTCAGTAGAAGGGTTGTAGGACATTGGAATATGCTACCAGGGGATGTCGCTGATGCAGTGACACTTGCTACCTTCAAAATTAGATTAGATAAATACTTTACAGAGAAGGGATTAGTTCATAAATACTCGTGGGATTAGCCTTCTTTTATGCAGGTAGAGTAAGGTGATTTGAAGGGGCGAGACTGGTGGAGGGGGGGGGGTGTGGGTGGGGTGGGGTGCAACCTCGGATGGGCCCAAGAGGCTCTTTGTTGCACTTTTCTTTTATGTCTTTATGTCTTTAAAATTAAAAAGCGTTTGCAGTTAATTATATTTTCAACAACCTTAGCCTCTTTCATAATAAAACAGCAATAATTGCTATGGCTCGATTTTGGGACCGTAGGAGTTATGTGACGTATACCTTATAACACAGATGGACTTCTCAAGGTCAGTCTCGGCGAATTCGGACGCTTCGGCTTTGGGCGGGCGCCAATTCCATAGCCAAACTGGACGAGAGCGGCTATCATGAATCATCATACTGAGTACAGCTGGGACCAACGTTTTGGAGTCTGAAATAAATACAAAATGTTTTGCCGATACACTGCTTTAGGTGCTGCAGGAGCAAGTTTGAGCTTGAGCATACATGATTGTTGATCCCCACCATTCATTTAAGTTGCTTTTCAGAAATCCTCCGGAGGTGGCAATATCCCTTTAAAGTCCCGCCAAAAACGAGCAGCATTGGGACACGCTAGGCACATATGATGCAGCGTTTTTTTTTTTAGTTCCGGGGCATTTTTCGCATTCATCCGCATTTGTTATACCGTATAAATGTAAACGAGTGTTAGACGGCACATTCCTATGCAAGATTCGAAACTGAAACCATCTAAGGCTGAAATCCTGCGTACTTTTGTAAATACGGTCGAATATTTGTGCCCATGACGTATTTTGTTGTGCTCTTAGGTCGGATTCCCACTTCTGTTTTGTTCTTTCAGGTTCTTCTACCCGAGTTAAAAGCTTGCTATATGCCCAGTGCGCACACCGATGCGTTTTTCGGAGTTCTAACAATGCATTATTTACTTCCGCTGCTCAAGGACGGATCCAGAATGGGTGGTTTGGGTCAGTTTGGGGGGGGGGGGGGAGGTGGGGAATCACAAAAAGTCTCACACAATTCTGAAAACTCATCGGATTTCGTTTGCTTGTGCATCGATAACTGATTTAAAACAAACTTTCATTAGTAAAAATTGCTTATTTTTGATTTTATATCAAGAAATGTGTCAAATTTGCGCCGATTTCAGGTGGTTTGGGGAGCCATGCCCCCCCCCCCCCCCCTCTGGATCCGCCCATGCCGCTGCTCTTGGTTTCCCCATTTTTAGCTGCTGCTTCCAATCGTACGGCAGGGATCGTGTGATACGGCAGGGGTCGTGTGATAGTTTGCATAGAGTTATTTTGGTATTTCCGTAACATCTGGTTGCGCGTAAGCAAAGTCTGATTGGTTGTATCATACAGATCGCTGACCCTCGTAATGTTCTTTTGTAAGAGCTGTCCCTTAGGTAACCCACCGTTTCTTTCCAGATTAACCCTTTCGTTCAGCCATACTGTTTATGGCTGAACGAAAGGGACTATGTGTTACTACCACGTGTGCTCCCGTATCGTTTCATATTTCAAAACTGTTTTAGCCTTACCAGAGCGCGCCCGCTCGGTCATCGTCCAAAAATGAATTTTACTGGTTGTTAATTATTTCGACCACAGGTCATTATCAAAATATACCAAATCAGTTTTTCACAGACGCGACATGAAGTTCAGAGCGCTGCTCGGACGCACGCTAGTAGCGCTTTCGTTCTCCATGGCAACCAGGCGTCAGCCAATGAAAAGCCAGAACGTATTCCCTTTCTGGCTTTTGATTGGCTGACGCCTGGTTGCCATGGAGAAAGAAAGCGCTACGAGCGTGTGTCCGAAAAGCGCTCTGGAATGTCTACGCAAAATTAAAATAAATTTCGTCATTGCACGTGAATATCACATCTCTATGCTCATATCAGCAAATCAATCTGAAACACAGATAAAATACCTAAATTGAGACGATATCAATATACACGATATCAGTACATATCAAACGTTACCCCGTTGTCACCAGACCTTGCCCCGTTGGATTTTGTTTTCCTGTTGAGCACGATTAAACACAACATCTATGATCCCGCACCGAGAACGCTGGAAGACCTCAAGAATAACATCCGAAGAGCAGTGGGAGAAATAACTCCCGATGCATGCAGGCCGGTGATCAGGAATATGCGGCGGAGTCTTCACTTGTGCGTTGAAATGGGCGGTCCAGTAGGAATCGTCTGATTTTGTTGTGGTTTTGCATGAAGGCATGTCAATGTATCAATTCCCGAACAAAATATAGCTGGTAAACAACGATTGTTTTAGGGAACTTTGAAAGGAAGATGTTCTGCAACAAGAAAAGATACTGAAACGGAATTTCAGCAGCATGGACTGGCATTTCTTATTCCATAGATAACCGTAGTAACTGGATTGGACACGCCACACCCTTCGACATTTGTTTGAGGGTGGATTTGACCAACAAATGGGTCGAAAGAGGTCATGTCGCGCATGCCACGAGGGCTGCTGATATTTTGATGGTGTCACGCCAAAGATTGCCTGGTCGTTCTCGTTCTTTATTAACTATTGCCTTCACAGTTACACACTACACACACATGACCTTCCATTTGGATGCTCTATGGATAACATATTTCATGTACCACAAAAACGAAAATGTATCTCCTTAGCGCGATTCATTTCCGGCACCTCCACTTTTCTTACTACATTTTCTTGATGCCACAGAGCTTGCGACGTTTATCGTCGTTTCGCGAGCGCTGTGCACCACTTCTGCTGCCGGCCGGAGCATTGGACTTCCTCTTGCGGTGCAGGCTGCTGTTTGTATCTCTGACTAGGTTTCCGGCAAACAGGTTAAACAGCGCGCCCGCCATCCGCTGCATCACACTGCTGAGGTGCAGTGTCGGCTGCTGCAGGTGATGTCCGACACGGTATTGTTTTCCACCTCAGTCACCACCTCCACAAACACTGTTCGAGGCATGTGACAGTCGAACATCCGCCGTCGACAGGCTTCATCACGCATGAGCCACCTCCACACCCAACAGATACTGGAGGTCTATTGCCGTGGACGAAGGGCGGAGGAGTTTTCCCCTGTCCAGCAATTCCGTGAAGCGTGCATAAACAGGCGGTACCTGCTGGAGATCCGCGTCCAGCTGGACGTCCAGTGGCGGGGCCTGTTTGTTGATGAGTAGCTCAGCGCATGATCCGCACTTTCCTCCCTTCGTGGCCGAGCGAGACAGGTAACCGGCTGTGGCCGAGCGCAGACTTAGTTGAGTCATCAAGATCTTCAATGAAGCTGCTGGTTACCATCACGGCCAGTTACTGTACAGTCACAGTGTCCTGCTGCTTCTGTTGCTGCGAAGATTGCATTCTGAGGCCTATTTCACAAAGAAGTTAGTAATTACACATGTTTGCGATTACAAGCGCAGGAAAATATTGCAAACCTCACAAAAAGACATTTCACAAACATTCACCACCTCTGAATTACCGATTGTAAAGAAAATTGTAAACACAAATGTTAGTGCAGCAGAAAGCTTGAAATCAAGAACGTTTGTATTAAACTTGATGCTAATGTCAAATAATTTGATTTTTAACAAATTAATTTAACAAATATTTACATTGTGGTTTATTTTTTTATTCAATATAAAATTAGTTATAGGGAGAATAATTTTTTAATTAACATTTCATCGGAATGCCAACTCTGATCGTAAAAATACATCTTGGTAAGCAGTTAAGAGTAAACATAATTTGACCATTCACCAGGTGGCGGAGCATAACACTCTTAAATACACATACACACACACTACTACTCTTAAAAGAAAGATCGTTGAATTTCTCGACCATTTGTTTACCTAACCTAGCCGATTTCCTACGTCGTAAAGGGTGAAGGTTCACTGCACATTGCACAAGACATCCTTGACCGCTGCAATTCTATCGCCTTGCGGGTCCTCCGCGCGGAGGCGCCCCTCACAGCGCAATCGGTAAGGTGCACTGGGACTTCAAAGCTCGATCCCTGTTCGAATCTCTCGGGAAATAACTTTTTGTGGGCAGCTATACCTATGCATAACTAAACCATTACCCTAACAACCTCGGCAACGTAACAACCTCACCAAGAACCTGAACAGTCAAACCTTGTCAACTGTCAATGCAGTTTCTGAAATTCAGAACCCCTGACCCACTGGAATTTCAAGTTTGTAATTGCAAACATTTAATCACTTCCGTCAACCTTTGAGAAATAGAACATGTGTAATTGCAAACATTTTTACAAACAATATCTTTGTAAAGTAGTTTGTAAATAGTAAATTGAGATTTACTGCCCTGGGGTTTTGTGAAATCCAAACTACAAACATGTGTAAACATTATTTGTAATTACAAAGAAATTATTTGTAATTACAAACTTTTTTGCTTTGTGAAATAGGCTACTGCTGGAGATCTCCGCTACGGTAAACCCGGACCACGAAACTAATCCCTTTGTTCGGATGATGGTCTCGTTTTCCATGAACTGCCGTACGCTGGCCCAATAGTTTCCTCCAGCGAGCTTCCTCAGGTATC
This sequence comes from Chirona hameri, assembly GCA_036785665.1. NCBI lineage: Eukaryota > Metazoa > Arthropoda > Thecostraca > Balanomorpha > Balanidae > Chirona > Chirona hameri. The sequence continues at coordinate 223,416 of JAXIVJ010000315.1, read as the reverse complement.
CAAAGTGGCCCTCGATGTGGTCGGATTGGATTTTTCCTGTGATCACGTAGTCTAGTCTATCTGAGTATACACAGTAGATACCGCATGAGGCTGACTAGCCCCCTTGAGCTGTAAAACACTGCCATGCATGTATCCTTCGTCATTGACGTGCCACTATCGAGTAGATTCTGCACGTACTCCCCAAAGCTTGAGATGAATGCGAGGGACCTTTCACTGTCGTCACATCCAGCGCGCAGAGCTACACGGTTCTGGTCGTTAAGCCGCTTTGCTATGTACAGCGACTTCACATTGCATGCGTTAGCCTAATGAGCTCAAGGAAAGCGGCTGTATCGGAGAATCCCACACAGTCAGGCCGGTGTTCTGCAAAGTACCGAAGTGCCGCGCATGTAGTTTCATCCGTGGCCGCCGCTGCTAGCTCGCTCCAGTACTGATGGATTCAGGACCGTATCCGTCAGTTTATAGGCGAGCTTACCCGGATGACCGAGCTCCATGTTGTGGATCATGCCGAGGTGGTCGAAGTTGACCTCGAGCACGCGCTGGTCCTCCTCCCAGCCCGGGAACGGCGGCAGACTGAGAGTCCTGTTTCTCATCAGACCGTAGTACAAATTCTTGAATATGTGAACCGTGTCATACATAGTGAATATATTTTCTTCTTGTTCCGAGTATGGGTTTAGAACATTAAAACATGCTCGGGGTGGCGGCCGTCTGCACCAAGTGCCTTATGCCAGGCCTGGTTTGTTCGATGATCGTCCGTTGTCACGGACACGACCTTAAATCCCAGGTCAGTGAGGCCCTTCAGCACCTTGTAGAATATCTCGCTGATATATGGCGCTTTGACGTGGTACTGGCTGCAGGCAGACCATATTGGTATCTCCCGGCCACAGCGTTGATGTGTGCACAGAAGTGTCTTAGCGACAACCCATCTCTCCCCAAAAAGCCTTCCACCGGCTAGTTCCACCATCTGGGCACAATACACTTCGTCCATCGCGAGATTCACGAGCCGCTCGCGTGACTTCAGCTTCTCTATCCGCATGCCGAGGTAGGTCATCGTCGCACTATCGAGTCCGGAGCTCACCTGGAGCGCGGAAGTGAGCCGACGGAGGGTCTTCGCGTGCGGAAGGCAGAGCATGGGTGACTGCTGCAGCATACTGTACAATTTGGGACTGGTCCGATCCCAAACTACCGCGTTTCCCAGGAGTACTTGTGAGTACCTTCTGTTTTTATGCGGCTTCACCAGTCGTAACTGCTCCGCGCAGAACGTGACTGCAGCGCAGATGTCGCTGGATTCAGTGATGGCATCGAGTAGTGTAGCAGCAGCCTCCAGGCGAGCCGGAATGCTGGCAGACAAGCTCTTCAGTCCCGCAAGAACGTTAACCACTTCTACGAAAGAAAACTTCCCAGATGTGCAACAGATGGCTGTTGTCTTCTCGACGGGGATCTCGACCTTTTACAGCGCATTTTAAAGCTGAGGTCGCCGTAGATAGTAAGGTTGTGGATGATGAATGGCACCCCGGTTGGTTCATGGAGCTTCTCGTTTCTTACGCTGAGAAGCTTGACGCCTTTGTGGTTCATCTGGATCACCCTGAAAAAAAATATCGTTTCATCAATTCAGGAATACAGATATTAAAAACAACAGTTCTAGAAGGGAAGTGTGTCAAAAATTCAAGTGTTCCTAATACATACGATTATCGAATCTTCAACAATGTATATATTTATTTGTGTATTTATGTATTATTTGACGTACGACAGCTCCCACATCAATGTGGCTAATACAACAATGATTGACAATGAATGAATGGTACCTACCTACAATATAAATAAATTAGTTAATATAATGTCACGCCATACAACAGTGACATACATGCATTTATTTATGCATAAACATTCAAAAATACCTGAAGCCAGCGGGAAGCTGTTCCTTGAGCAGCTTGTCGCAGAGATCATTGACGTCCTTTAAACTGTCGCCAGCAAAGAAAGCTTCGACTTGGTTCTCAACCTCTTGTTCCGTCATAGACGCCGTGCCGACCAGCCCCCACCAGTAACAGTTGGCAGCACTCGGGCGTTTGGGCGTTAAAAATCTATACACCATAGGGTTCCCATGTTAAATCGATGATTTTCAGACGAGGCTGGCTCGTAACCTATGGAGCATATTTTAAATCTGACTTCTGGAAAAGATAGCTACAAGCCTTGGCTACAACGTTTTTATTTACCATTTTTCGATTTTCTAAGCGAAAAGTGGTCAAATAGGCTTGGGGGTTAACCAATGTCGTAACGCCCATTGCCGACCGTGGGTTCGAATCCCAGAGGCACCAAGTATTTTTGCGTTGGACCCAATACATAGATAGTCATGATTTATACATCATTCGTTATGCCGGCTTTTTCTCATCTCACACCTCCCTGATTGACCTCTAATTGGTGACCTGTGATGTCACAGAAGCCAAGCTAAGTAAATAGGTCATGTAGCTCCAATTATATATAGTGTGCCGTGTGCGCCGCCACAGCAACGTAGTTCAATCGCTTTTGGCGGCCGAACCCTCTGATTTTGGCACATTTCATGACAATTATTGACCTTCCATATCCTTCAGTGACCTTATAAATGTGCGTGATCACTGGATCAAAGCCAATATCTCATTAGCTATTATTAGGTCAAACCATTTTTTTCGCAGTGTTTCCACAATATTGTAATATGATATGTTGGTACCTTTAATTTTAATTTTAATATTCGATAATGAATGTAACTTTATGTTCAAGATGTATTAGCATAATATTGATCTATTTCATCTCCAAAGCTTACAATCGACATGCACTGCAATGGGTTTGGGACATTATAGGTATTTGTCTCTGGCAGAAATGACATCAACATGCTGATGCACCAAGTCATGGTGGGCGGTGGCAGCAGCCACATTCAAGGTCAGATCAAGAGGAGCTGGTGGGCAGCGCAGCCCACCCCCAGACATAAGGAAATTTAAATGTAAAAATTAGCCACTTCAGTCTATCAATGACCTGGAACTTCGATAGGATGGCACGGTCAGAGCCTGAGCCTGCACCAGAAGCATTGCTAGCATTGGGCCTGGCCTAGAAAGCCATACAATCAAAACATTCAGCAGTATTTAGCAATATCAAAGCTATGATCCCGTTATTATGTGTTTCACAAGAAATAGTCACAACATCCCCACAAACTACTTTATTTAGGATTTAGGTAGGTCAGGGGCGGATCCAGGGGAGGGCACAGGGGGCACGTGCCCCTCCCGAAACTTCTGAGGAGGGCCCTTTTCGGTGCGCGTAGCGCGCCGAAAAGGGCCGACGATACCGCGCGAAGCGCGGTATCATGGGCTCTCTAAGAGACCACGCAAAGTGGTCTTTAGAGAGTGTAGAGCACTTCAGAGGTCCTAAGAGCCAACAGGGCCCTCTCTGAAAGACCAGAGGGCCCCATGGAAGTTCAAAGGGCCCCTGTCCAGGTCAGAGGGATCCTGGCTAGACCGAAAGGGCCCCTGGGCGAGTCAGAAGAGCCCTGTACATGCCGAATGGCCCCTAGACAGCATAGAGGGCCCCTGGGCAGGCCGGAGGGCCCCTGGGCATGTCGGCAGGGCGACAAAGCAGCCAGCGCAGTCCCTTTCAGGTCGAAAGGGTCCCTAAGCAGGCTGGAGTGTCCCTGGACAGACCAGAGGGCCCCTGGGAAGTTCAAAGGTCCCATGTGCAGGTCAGAGGGTCTGCTGGGCCCTTTCAATGCTCGGGAATGGGGCCCTTTCAACGCTCGGGAGGAGAGCCCTTTCAGTGGGTTTGAAGAACACCCAAAACTCACACTCTCACACTATAGAACATTGTTTGGACGCCTTGATTATTTAGTTGCTAGGATTTGTTTTTCTCGTCAGATGTGACTCTGACTCGTAAGAAGATGAATCGACTCAACCTTGACTTGAGCAGCATCCAGGCGACTCAACTTTGACTCAAGCGACATCCATGTGACTCAACTCTGACTCAAGTTGCGTCCCTATTTTTCTTAAGCGACTCGACTCTGATTCAAGTTGAGTTGAGTCAGTTTTGAGTCAAATTTGACTCACCGACTCGGAGTCAAGCACAACCCTGGGCACTACATTAGTCAGAGATAGCCCTTGACGGACCTGAAAAGGGCCTGCGCCTGTTTGAGAGGATCCTTTCCAGGCCTCAGATGGTCCTAAGCCGGTCTGAGAGGGCCTTTACTAGGCGACAGAGGACCCTATACCGGACACCAGGCGAGCCATTTGGGCCCGCCTGAGCCAGAGGCCTGGTCTGAGCCCTTTCAGGCCTGGCAATGGCTCTCTCAAACGGACGGAGGGCCATTCAAGTCTGGCAATGGCTCTCCAGGCTTAGACAGGGCCCTCTCAGGCCCATCGATAGTACACTCAAAGAGACTGAGGGACTTCTCTTACCGACCTTATGGCCCTCTCACACCGGCACAGGACCCTCTCAGCACGACCGAGGGGCCCTTTCAAACCTACCAGTGGTCCTCCAGACCAGCATAGGGCGCTCTCAAGTCTTGCAAGGGCCCTACAAGACTGACAGGGTGAGGGGCGTCACCGACGGGGGGTCGGGAAGGAGAGGGTCCGGACATCAACTCTCAGAAGGTGGGGGGTCGACCGCCCCCCCCCCCCGAACGCACACACTTTTTTCGGGGAAAGTTAACAATTTATCGTAAAAATTGCCCTTGCAACAGTCAAAATTCCGCTATTATTCCAAAGTTTAAAAACCGGGAAAATTTCGCGACGCTTCGCGGCATGACACAAGTTTCGCAATTGCTTATACAAATTTGGAAAATGGGAAAATTAATTCCATTAAATGTCTGGCAGAGGCTCTTGGCGGTAATTGCTGACCCCAGGTCCCACTCTCTTCATAAAATATTAACTTGTAACCCTATTTGTAACAGGCTCCTGGCTACTCCTATTTGTAACAGGGGGGGGGGGGGGCGGATTTCGCCCCCAGGAGATCTCGAGATCTACCCATCTGATTTTCAAAAATCAAACGGCGTTTGGTTCCCCTCATCACGATCTACATTTCTAAAAAAAATCGACATTTTTGATAGGGGGCAACAGGGGGGCAAAAACTACAAATTTTAGTGTTATATATCATCCAACACAGCTGTCATGTTTATCAACCGATTGTAACACAACCAATGGGAATCGATAGATTTAATTGGAGATTTATGATTTATATATGGCGATCACTTTTGAAAATTCAAAAATAATAGGCGTGTGCAGGTCACTCAATATGGGGGTGAAGTAAATGCGGAATACAACTTTTTTTGTATGTTTTTTTAAATAAATGAAATGGTATGTTATTGTGCCATTAGAAAACACAGTTATAAATCATATTTTTTCGCCATAGGCGGTACCAGGTTAGTGAAAAAGGGAGGTCAAATAGGAAAAATATTAACCGCAGGCATGTTGCTACCCAGCACTATAAATATGTTACTGATCGTAGATAGTTCCATTTTGCATGTTGTACTTCATCATGACGCATCCAGGATCCAACTGGAGAGGCGCAAGACCTTTTGATAAGTATATTATCCGCTATTATGATACTAACTAGTCAACAGTGACGATTTCACTTACAACTTCAATTAACATTGCTTACCCCCCTTTTTACCCTACCTGGACTCGCCTATTATCTCATAATCGTTCGTAGGGTACCCTGTGGCGCGTTTCATCCGAAAACTGCAGTATGTTATGCCATTGTAGGCCCATGCATCTTAGTTTCCTTGCAATAATATGACTCCCTTTCTTCCATTCCTGAGCGCGCCTCTGCAACACAAATGATTGTATTCCCTCTCCTGGCCTCATATGTGCATATATCATTATAAGTTAACCGTCTATTGCGCCGTAATCGCTGGCATATCGTCATCACCATGCCAGTCACCCCCCTTTTCATGTGCCTGAACACGCCCCTGCAACTCTATATGTAATAAATTATTAAAATAATGGAAGGAGAAGCTATCTTTTACATCTTGATAGCTATAAATGCTCCTTACATCGCTCTATTTACTTCCCGCAGAGCATTGAATACTTCCTGGACCCCCCCCCCCCCCTTTCAAGCCCCTGAAACCGCCTCTGCCATGCAATTTTTATGATATTTCATTAACATCAACTAATTTGCACTTGTTGCAATCACCGTAAACCGATGTAACTCCTTCACACTTGAGGTAGTTAGGAAGAAACCGTGAAGATCGCATTTCCGTATTATCGCCAAATATCGCCGCCGAACCCTCCCAAAACCGTGCCCTGAAACCGCCTCTGTTCAGATTAAGAACTCTAAATTTTGACTCCAAATGCGGAATTCAATTCTAGGAAAATTTCAAAAATGTCATGGGCCTGCTCCCAGCCGTTCTGGAGATATCTGCGAAAAACATGAGGGGGGGGGGGGCGGAATCCCCCCCCCCCCTGTTACAAATAGGGTTAAGCGGGATACATGTTTAGCTAGTCTGCCGAGTTCCGAAAAGGGGACGCGAACGCAGCGACACGGGCATCGGCACCCGCGGAAGCTGCTCCAGCGGTGCCCAACTTGCTGGACCTGGAAGAGCTAATAGTGGGGGCCAAGCCAGGACCATCTTCCCAAGCCATCTCCCCTCAGGCTCCTACAGATCCACAGGGACCATTTATGCGCGGAAAAGTCGTTTTGCTTCTTGCTGCTTCGAAACCATTTGCACTGTTACCAGTTGTTTGTTACAGTTCGGTACATATGCATATACAGTTATTATTATCATATATACTATTGAGCGCTGACTGCCACCGGTCATCGTGATTTACTATCCGAGGCTAGCTAATGTATATGAAAAACCACCTTCATTTAAATATTTTGCATCATACCGAGATATGCAACCCGGAAAAGGGATTACTTGAGGCTTGGCTCCACTCACGGTCTGGTTCGAATATTACAATTTCGTTTTCCACGACCTAAAATGCAATTTTTCACGCCGCTTCGCGGCGTCACATCGGTGGCCAGGGGCTCCGCCGCAGGGGGGACGGGGGGACATGTCCCCCCAAACATTTTCTGATTTTAACATTACGCCTATGGACGTTGCATGGCAAGAATCGACTTCAGAATGCCTCCGTCCCCCCCCCCCCCCCCCAACTTTCGGAAGGTGGCGGCGCCCTTGTCGGTGGCCATCATCATAACGAAGCCATAGTCATCGTCTTCGGTTCGTCGTAACGCTTAATTGAATTAATACAATGTTAGCTTCTTATCCTCTACAAGGTCCATCGCCTGTAATTCTGGGTTTTATCAGGCCAACCTGTAAGAATTTTTCTGCGCTTGGCGGCGCTAAATAACAAGTACCTACTGTAACATGAAAATCCACTGGCATTACAAATGTTGCAAAGGCTTAAATACACGCAGAACAAATGTGGTTACATTTTTTCTCTCATTTCAGCCGACCCCCCACTTAAAAATTGTCGGCGACGCCCCTGCATAGGGCACTCTCAGGCCTGACGATGGCCCTCTTAGGCCTGTCAAGGGCTTTCTCCTACCTGAAAATACACTCAGACCGACTGGAGGCCCTTTCAGACTCGCAAAAACGCCCGGGGCCCTTTTCAGCTCGAGGGCCCCTTGAAGTATGATGTGCCCCTCCCGAAAAGTTTCCCTGGATCCGCCCCTGAGGTAGGTGACTACCTACCAACATGCCTACCGCAGGATCATGGATGGCTCATCATGTATTTTTATATCTCAAAACAAAAGCACAACGAATGTATTTCGCGCGTTATAGTTGAGTTTTCGTGACCGCTTCCAAATCCACTACAGTTGCACTACAGGTACTGAAATATACACTACTTCGACTACTACGTCGTATATTCGGTGGAATTAAATTAACTAAATGAAGATATAATCTATGGAAATAGAAGTTAGCGATATCAAACAATACTGTCAATTTATAATAGACAAAACAATTACCAGAAAATTATATCTTGTCTCATTAATTTGGGCGTTAAATTCCTTACTGTTTTACCCGTTGTTCTATTACCCTGGTACCGACGGGGTTGCTAACAATGTAGGACGAGAAGTGGGCTCACCATTTTGAGGGTAAATCTTGAGAACAGATGGGACGGCATCATTATTCAGCAAACACCGTTCCCGTTCCTTGCCGCGATTGTTGGCACCTACGCGGAAATCATCAGGCAGAAAGTGTAGCTCACAGATGCCCCAGTTTACCCCATATAAACACTCAATATTCCGCCCAATCGCAGCCGCCCATTTTCTTTATAGCGTCTTCATTTCTTGGAAAGCGAAAATGATTCGCTTCACAGTACTCGAACGACCCTCAATATATTGTTCTTGTCGGGTCGGTTTGTAACCTGAGCGGCAGCTCCAAACTGCACAGCGCCTTCCCATTTGTAATGTAATTTGTGAACACAAGTATCAGACTGTGCAGAAAAACTTTGTTTATAAAATGATACAGGGTCAATGATTAAATATGTTCCCAACATATAACGTCGGAGAATGCAGGAGAAACAACTGATTGAATGCAATTTTAGGCAGCATTTCCAAAAATAACTTCACTTTGTGGCGCGTGGGAAATGTATTACACATCCGTCATCCACCACACGTTGTACCCTTATGATAAGCCGAAAAGTGTCGTGTCCAATCCAGTTACTACAGCTTATTCTAATCATGCATAAATGTTCTCTCTATCATTAATATTACCAGAGTTACGGCGACTTTTCCAACGGGTAACTACATTTTTTGCCGCACCCTGTGTGTGTGTGTGTGTGTTGTGTGTGTGTGAGTGTGTGTGTGTGTGTGTGTGTTGTGTGTGTGTGAGTGTGTGTGTGTGTGTGTGTGTGTGTGTGTGTGTGTGTATATATATATATATATATATATATATATATATATATATATATATATATATGTTTGTGTGTGTGTGTGTGTGTGTATGTGTCATACAGCTTGATAAATATGCATAGATAGGGACAGGTCTTGCGGGATTTATTCGAATTCAGGTATCCGAGTCCTGTGCATCCAGGATATGTTGATGAACATTGTACCTTAAGCCTGTTGGAGTGAGATTCGACGACTCTTAGGCAGTGAGTACAAAGGAAAAGGAAGGAAAAGTATACGATACTGCTATAAAGGCAAAGCTATATAATACTTAATGTCAATTGACATGCTATAAAATAAAACCATACACAAAATGACGGTGATATAAGGAGGCTTGCATATTTTATACAACTTTCTGAAAGCGCTCATTTTTAGGGAAACTTCTGCCACGCCAAACTTTGTGGGGGGAAGCGCCCCCGCTGCCCCCCTGTTCCCGGGCCCCTGGGCGCAACTAGCGTCCCGTAGTATCGGTGCTTGTAACTTGTGCAGTTTCCGAGTGTTTGCTGTTCAGGAGCATATGCTCAGGTTTCAACAGGTGGCATTTATGATTTCCACTGATATTGTGATCTCAGTTGACATATGCAGGTCAGCCGAGGTCACACCTCCGATGACCTGATATTACTTTTGTTTTGCCCTATGGCAGTTTCTAGGACATTTTGTGACGGATTTCAAATTTGGCATCCATTTTACATTATTATATGTTCCACTGGGGTCATGCACTTTCACAGTTCAACCGAGGTCACTGACCTCCCATGACCTAAGATGACTTTTTTGGAATCTGGTACTTTCCAGGACATTTTGTGACTGATTTGAAATTTGGCATCCATTTTGCTTCGCTCGTGAACCGCCCATCCAGGCGTCTAACTGAAAGTATTTTGCTTGATATGTGGAGACAAGCCTTACCGGGGAGTTTTCAGCGTGCGACAGAAATTGCCCTAGATTCGTCGTGAGCGACAAATCTCGCCATTTATAGACCTCTGAGCTCAGTATTGACCTGACTTAAACATAACCTCAGTATTTTGATTAGAACTTGTTTCGAGCTATCTAACATCCATGTTTCAGTTTGTCGCTACGTTACATGGGTTTTTATATGCTATCTTAGAGGGGACGGGTATCCCCCGTTGGTTCGAGGCACGTGCCCCTGTGCCCCCCCCCCCCCCCTGGCTGCGCCCCCTGATTATTTCTGGTTACATTTGGACTCAACGAACTTGCATCATTCGCCAGCGCCTCGCATGATGAGCGTGCGGTGGTGGAGGAGGTGCTTGGCGGCCTCGAGGTATGATGCCACCGTCCGCACCCCTCCGTCCACCTCCTCCGCATACCCCTGCAGTCTATGTGTATGTATTTACGTCTTTGGGTGATCCACACGCGACGTGGCTATAATGCCCAGCGTCAATAGATGCAAAAGGTGAACATGGTAATGACAACAGACATAACTCAACTCACATTCACACAGCTCTCAAGAGTCGCCGAGTCATGAGATGCCTACTCACAGCGCGATTAAACCTATTGACTGGCAGTTGAGTCAGTTCCGAGGGCAGAGCCGTTATACAGGACGGGTGCCCGTCGATGAAAGCAGCGCTTTCCAGCATTGGTACGAGACGCAGGGACATGTAGCTGCGAGTCCTGCCTTGTGCTTCGCTCTCGACGTGAACGGTTGGTGTGAAACACACTCGCCAGACACTCAACATCTCGCAGGACCTTATGCAAGAGGCGGAGCGTGTGATATTGGACCAGCTCGTTAGAGCTCATCCAGCCAAGCCTCTGTCTCAGGTCAGATACATGGTCATATTTTGAGCGACCAAAGATAACACGAGCAGCAAAGTTGAGAATCTTCTGGATTCGTTTTAGATTGCCGCCTGAGCCGTTCCCGTAAACAGAGATACAATATCTCACCTGAAACACGACCAGGGCCGTCACAAGCATTTCGACCACACGGGTGAGAACATGATGCCTCAGATGTGACAGACCGGTGAGTGTGCCGAAGCAGCGGCGAGTCAGGTTTGAGATGTGACTATCCCAGCTGAGAGACTGGTCGAAAGTGACGCCGAAATTGTTTGCTTCTCCGCATGATTCCAGGGCCACACCGCCAAAATGCACTATGACGGGTAGAAGATGACGGATGTTTTGATTGCTGCCAAAGGTGATGATTTGTGTTTTGTCGGCGTTAACCTTCAGTCCATTAGCGCGAACCCCTGGAACACTCCCATGCTATTCGGAAGTGGCCCGGACGTGTGGCGTTGGTTTGCGTTGTCGGGGAAGCTGACGCTTTGCGTGTGACCGTGAAGGTACGCCCGGAACCAAGACGTGCATATTCCGTGCTGGCTGAGCTTGTCTAACAGTACAGAATGGTCTATGGTGTCAAAACATTTACTAAGATCGATTAAACAGAGGATCGAGATTTCCCCTCTTATCATTGGCCGCTAGGATACGGTCAGAGACCGCGACAAGTGCGGTTTCAGTGGAATGTGCCGGTCGGAAGCCGTGCTGAGTGGGAGACAAAAGGTGGCAGGAGGATAGGAAGTAGTACAGCTGTCGCTGTACAATGCGCTCTACGAGCTTGGCTATGGCGGGTACGATAGAGATTGGTCGGAAATTGGAAGGATTTAAGGAGTCGCCGGACTTGAAGATCGGAAAAACCAGAGTGCTTCCACGAAGCAGGGAAGTCGGAGTTTGCAAGACAAGAGTTGACAATGAACAGGACATCGGCTATCGCGTCAAAGCTGGCTTTCAAGACTAATGCAAATGCCGTCATGGCCGCAGCATGTCACAGCGAAGGTACGGGACACCACTCGGGGTACACGGCACGGAAGGTCAGGCTTCACACCCCTCTCCGCGACCTCAGCGGCGACGGGAGGGCCAACGTTAACAAAGAACTGGTTAAGTTGTTCGGCAGGCATGGATGGTAGAACGAACCCGTTGGCCAGTCTTTTTGTCCCCCACAACACAACGCAGGTTTTTCCAGACAGGTGGCGCCCGCCTCCTTGATGCGCCGGCCAATGTCGTCACGGGAGTCATGCCGGACAGCGGATCGCACTGTCCGGTTTAGGTCGCGATATTCAGAGGAATCGCGGCCGTGAACCGTAAGAGCCTGGCGGCGGCGAGCCATTAAGTCTCTGGTGGCGTCGGACACAGGTGGTGCTGTGGGATTGCGGATGGTGATGTCGCGGATAGGTGCATGACGGTCTGTGATAGGCATTAATATTTGCATAAATGTGTCGCACTGTTCCGTGACGCTATGGGGGCGGAACACATGGCTCCAGTCAGCAGCCCTCAGATCAAGATGAAAAGCTGATGGGTCTAAACGTTTAAGACATCTCGAACGAACAGTTACTGGTTTTCTACGTTGATAAGGCAAGCTAAGTTTGGCACGTACAAACTGAGTTCAACAAACTGAACTGATTCAGTCCTCAGAACTGACAAACTGAGGACTGAAATGGCAGAAACGGGTGCCACACTGAGTAACATGTGGTCCGTTAAAGGGAAATAATGACCTTTTGATTTTGTTAGCAACAATTTCTTAGGCTCCCGTTATATTTTTAAAATTATTTTATTTAAATTTAAGAATTAAATAAAATTATTCCCAAATTCAAAGTTGTAAGTTTGGAAGAAATACAAAACAAGTACCTTGTGTATATCATGAAGGTCATTGACAAATTCGTCCTTCCCTACCATTGTTAACATCGAGTGCGGCATTTGTGGAGCCTCTGTGACATTTCCGATCAAACTGAGCGCTGCTCGGACACCCGCTAGTAGCGCTTTCGTTATCCATGGCAACCAGGCGTCAGCCAATCAAAAGCCAGAAAGGGAATACGTTCTGGCTTTTCATTGGCTCACGCCTGGTTGCCATGGAGAACGAAAGCGCTACTAGCGTGCGTTCGAGCAGCGCAATGATCCGTGAAGCAATCCGTGAAGCATCCGTGATGCATGACTGACTATCAGTATAAGTCATGAATAACAACAACATGCAAACTATACCAACTCGAATAAAATAAGAGCGGAATGAATTGAACCCCAGGCAAGCTAGTATTCGCAAAGCACTCGGCACTGCGCCACAATGGCAAAAGGTGAGGGAAATGCATATTGGATACAATATTATTACGTCACAAGTTTCTGAAGTGTCAACTACTATGACATACAGTGATTAAATACCTTTAATAATGATTAACAAGAAAATTCAAACTTAAAAACAATCACTTTATAGAGTTTAGTGCTTGTGCGAGGAACATATTTGATATAATTAATAAACTAAAAAACATGACCTTTTCCTCGAAAATGTGAAAATCCAATGTTATCCAAATGTTATTATTACGTTGTAATATTTCGGCCACAGGCCTTTATCAAACAGTAAAAACAGTGTCGAAATGTTTTACTGTTTGATAAAGGCCTGTGGCCGAAATATTACAACGTAATAATAACATTTGGATAACATTGGATTTTCACATTTTCGAGGAAAAGGTCATGTTTTTTAGTTTATTAATTATATTAAAAACAATCATTTGAATAAGTCTTTAATTAGCTTTCAACTCGAAATCAGATATATTTTGCAATGCTACACAATAATGGCACCAATGACGTCATTAACAAAGCCTGCTACGGGACTTGGGTATACTAATCAGGAACAACTCGCCAAGTGCGCCGAGATGGTTAAGTGCGCCGAGAAGCATGACAATGACTTTGTAAACAAATCGCCGACGCTAAATAGGTCGCCGTCGATGTGCATCGATGAGCTTCTGATTTAATTGCCAGTTTTGTGTTATTGTTCGTTAGTTTTTTTGGGAAAAATTATTATTTTTCATGATAAAATAAAGCATAGTGTTATATACAGCCACAGACAAACTATACACAACTCCTAATGTTGAAAACAAATGAATCGAATTGCAAAAATTGAGGGTCGCAACCACTAACTATGCCGCGTTGATGTGCATCGATGAGCTTCCGATTTTATTGCCACTTTTTCCAATCGCTGTTAGTTTTAGAAGATCGCCGGGCATATAATCACAACAAGCAGAACGCACAAAATATTTTCCACTCCATTGCGTAAAAAAATAATACGGGAAAAGCCCGTAGTTTGATGAGGACCAAAAGTACTTGACAAAAGGTCAGAAATAGTGCAAGTACCGGTCGTTAAAAGTGTGGAACGCTTATCAACTTTAACTTGAAATATCTTTCGGTAGGAAAGTTTTCATGCAAAATGTGATAAATTTACAATATATTTTGATCTCGTCTGGCGATTTCAAGTGCTAACTCCATTTTAGTGGAAAAAGGTCATTATTTCCCTTTAACAATAAACACATCTAACAACGTCCCGTCGCGTAGGTGGGCACACTTACAAGCTGCGACAGCGTGAAATCCGACAAAAATAGATTCAGGTTACGACTGGCTGGATCGCTGTCGGACTTGAGCAAATCACAGTTAAAGTCACCACACAGCACTACGATGGAGTTTGGGTAGTCCATCAGTACACGCTGGTACTGACACTCGAGGTCGGCAAAGTCGGCACTGAGCGCGGCGGCAGTGTGTCGCGGGGGCCTTACACCGAGCCAATCACCAACCGCCGGCCGCGGTTCAGCGTGACCCGAGCCCAGAGCGTCTCCAGGCAGCTGTCTGGGTGGGGCGGAGCTGCTATCTTGAGCTTATCAGCCGTGATGTTGTCTCGAGAGAGAAGAGCAACGCCGCCGTAACCCTTCCGTCTGGTCGGTCAGCGCGACAGATGTAGCCTGGCAGTGTGAGAAGTCGGTTGGGAACACTCGGCTTGAGCCAGGTCTCGCTGAGCGGCTTTATGTCGTAGTTGAAGCGGTTCAGCTCATCCGTCGCTCGGTGACGGCCTGCATTCGTCGATTCCGCGGCACGAGGATGCCCAGCTCGGCTGATCGGCAGTCCCGGTTGGCCTTGTCGATGGTCTGGAAGATGGGCGTGACAAAACGTATGAAACGAGTCTGAATTAATCTGCTCCCCGCTGGGGCTCTTTGAGTTTTCCACTTCCGGCAGGGGAGGTGGTGTGTTTGAACACCCCGCGAACTCGGTTTCTATGGGGAGTAGCGAAACATGAAATACTATTAGCTCGTCAAAAATAATGTCGAAACTAAATTGGTCACTGTTGGGATCAAGTCAAAATCGAGGTATCCAGAGGTCATGAAAGGTCAAATTTTCCCATTTCAGGGCTTCGCTCCAGAAATCCCCCAAATATCTGGAAAACTATGGTAGCTAGGAACAAATGGAAATTAATCGATAGCTCTTGAAAATGCAATCCTAAGCTGTCCTCAAATTTTAGCCCAGGGCAATATATCTTCCAGAAATCCAGAAATCATCCAAGGTCACGTTGTTTTTGGTAAACAAAATCGCTTATCATTTTTTACCTCATATAGTACAATAATTTTGAAGCGGCTGGGGTTTTCTCGTCAAGGTGCTTCGAAAATGTGCATAACAGGGTTAGGTCAACTTCAAAATTTGACCTCAGGTCTAGGACAAGTGGTGAGGGTGAGCCAATTAGGTCATGTTGCATATTGGAAGTCTTGTCCCGACGATACGAACCTAGTGGCGTCGGTTTCACCTCTATCTTCATTCTGTCCATAGTCAACTCCAACACATATCATCAGGTACCTAATAACTCAACCGCCGCCGTATCACTGGTCATCGCGCGCAGCAGATCATACACCGCGCGCCCCGCCGGAGGAGCGGACCCACCAGAGCCACAGGACTACGATTTAATAAACACCAGTGAATCTGTGAGAGTTTTGCAAGTAGTTTTGGAAGTGACGGGCTACCGCGCGGCCGCCGCCGCTACTGAGACTCGTGCCGTGCAACAGGATTTGTGATTGGGTGGATCTGGACTCCTGCGTGAAGTTGTAGTGTAGACTCTGGGATATCTTGCTAATCAATTCGTTTCTATGACAAGTGTATATCGGGCATGAACAGATAAAGTGTGTTGTGTTTTCTTGTGGGTGCCCGCAGGCACATACCGGGGACTCTGACTTCTGAATTATGAACATGTGTGCGTTTAGTTGGGACATATCAGTTCTCAATCTGGTGTGGAGAATGTTGCTTGCTTTAGTTCCATGTGAATAATATAAGGGGGGCTTGGGTATAGATTACCTGCTGTGTAATCTGTTTTTTGAAGTCGGGATAAGGGAGCTGTTTCGTGGCTTCTGGTAATTGGTTCCATTGGTTTCCGGTGAGAGTGAAGAAGGAGCGCTGGTGTGACGTAGTGCGAGTTTGAACTAGGGTGTAATGGTTTGCGTTTCTTAGTGTCCTGTTCGTGTCGTGTTCGCGTGAATGTGGCATGATGGCCGTGATGTAGCTGGGTGTGTTGTGACGTTCAGGTGCAGTTCATTTGTGGTAGAGTGTTAAGCGGTGAATGTGTCGTCTCGTGGTCAGCTTGTCCCATCCCAGCTCGATTCGTAATTTGTCGGATGATGTTCTAAAGAGCGTCCCAGTCGTCAGTCTAGCTATTCTGTTTTGCAGTGTCTCCAGTCTTGTCGCGTCTTGAATTGTGATATGTCCGTCGTAGATGGTGTCACAGTAGTCGAAGTGTGGTCTGATGTATGTTTTATATATTTGATCGAGAACGTGTCGGGGAAGGTGATGTGCAATAGCGTACAGTGGACCGAGTGTTTTATTGACTTTATTTAATATTTCGTTCACATGTTCATGGAAACGGAGATCCTTTGAAAAAGTCATGCCAAGGTGCTTATGTGTTTCGTTTATGGGTATTGGGACATCTCCAAATGTAAGTGTTGGTGGTTGGTGTTGGCTTTTGTGGGAAAATGTTTGTTGGATGGTTTTGGCAGCGTTGAATGTAATGGCCCACTCCTGACCATATTTATGAATTTCGTCCAAGTCGTGCTGTAATGTGTGTTGGGTAGTTAGTAGGTTCATTGCTGTGTGAGAGGCATATAATGAGGTATCGTCTGCAAAAAAATAATATGTCGTTGTGCGTGCGATTCGAAAGTCCTTCTAGGTAGATTAAAGCCAGCAATGGTCCAAGAACAGATCCTTGCGGACAGCCGGCATTAATTTTACGTGGAACGGAAAATTTATTTCGAATGTGTACTCGTTGTGTTCTGTCGCTCAAGTAGGATTTTAACCAGTTGAGAAGTCTTCCTGAAATCCCGAATTCGTTTTCGCAGTTGTGTAATAAGCCCCTGTGCCAAATTTTGTCGAAATATTTTGAAATATCTAAATAGATAGCGGTGAAATCGCGGCCAGAGTCTAAAGATTTGTATAAATTATGGGCTAAATAATGAAGCTGTAGTTCAGTGCTATGGTGCCTTCGATAGCCGCTTTGTTTCTGTCAGAAGGGCGTGGGTAGTAATGTGGCCGTATATGTTTTTGTACACAAGCTTTTCAAATACCTTTGAGAGAGCTGAAAGAATGCTGATTGGTCGGTAGCATGTGGGGTCAGAGGGCGAACCTTTGTTTTTGAATATGGGTTTAACATTAGCTGCCTTGCAATTGCTTGGGCAAATTCCGAGGGAGAGTGATTTGTAGAATAATTGTGACAATGGCTTTGCGATTATGAGTGCCGTGAGTTTGAGTAATTTTACAGGGAGGCCATCTGGTCCGGTTGATTTGTTGGCGTCTAGTGAGTTTAGGATTTGGAGTACTTCGTGTTCGTTGGTTGTGATTTGTTCGAGTGTGGGTACCGGTGGTGTATTTGCCATGCTAGGTGGTGGGACATGCGTGTCGGGTATGTGAAGTGTGGATTGTGCAGCAAAATGGTATATGAGAAGTGTCGCTTTGTCTAGGTCATCAGTCACTACGTCACCGTCAAGTCCTAGCAGTGGTGGGATAGTGTCGTCGCGTGCTCGGCCGGCGATGGCGCAAAGTGTTTTGTGATATTTGTGAGGGTTTTGTTTCTGAGCTAGTAATTTTTCTACTTGTCTGTGCAGATGTTCGTTTTTTAACCGTCTGTTCGTCGAGCTAACAAAATTACGTTGGTATCGCCACCTTGCCCAATTTGAGTCAGTTTGTGTTTCTTTTGCAAGTTTGAACAGTCGGTCTCGCTTCCGTATGTTTCGTTTTAGTTCAGTCGTGATCCAATATTTATCGTTGCGTTTCCGTATCATGTGTGTTTTGGGGATTGCGGCAGACGCCGCGTCGTGCAGGGTGGCGATGAATTCGGATGTTGCTGTGTCTATGTCTTTGTCCACGATACTTGTCCAGTCAGCGTCGAGAAGTAGTCTGGTCAAAAGTGCAGCGTCCATTTTGTGGTAGTCCCACATAGTGATACGTTGTTCGTCGGTGTTTTGTGTAGGTGGTGCTAAATCCAGTACAGCAAAGATCGGGAAGTGGTCTAGGTGCGCAAATGATGAAAATGTACCGCTGTGTTGTACTATGTTGGTGTTGCTGATGAAAATGAGGTCTCGCAAATTGCTGGTACTGTGCGTCACTCGGGTAGGCTGGTCTATGACTTGGTGCAGGTCTAACATATGTGCCGTGTCTTTGAGTTTGTGGTCAAATGGTGTGATACAACTGTGCTGATGGAGAGGATGATCAAGGTAAATGTTGCCAGTGTTGAAATCGCCCAGTGATATTATTGCTGTGGGTGTTTGAGTTTGGGCCTGGCAGATAGCCTCAGTGAAGTTGTCGAGGAAAGTTTGCAATCTGCCGGAAGGCAGGTTCGGTGGGAGATAAATGCAGCTGATAAGTAGGGTGAAATTTTTGAGTTTTGATTTTTGCCCAGACCCACTCCTTATCCCCAATCTCAATATTCGATAATTTCTGGATGGGTAATGACTTGTGCACGTACAGTGCCACCCCTCCTCCGTGTCGTGTTCTGTGCTTTGTGAGTGGTGGGTGGAAGTCGTTGATGGAGTACTGGCTTTCGGCTACTGATCTGTCTAATTTTGTTTCAGTTAAGGCTAATATTTTTACGTTGTTTGTCGTGATGAATTGTTCTAGTTCGTCTATCTTGTTTACTGTGGTGATGCTGTTAATGTTGAGATGAGCGATCATGAGCTGGTTTGTTTCTGGTGGGCCTGGATTTGTTTCGATACCGTGCATTATCAGTAGTGTTTGTGTGTTTTTGTATGAGCCAAGCTGTGACCATTGAGAGTTTGTGATGAGCGGGGGAGGTGTGGCCTGTCCTGTGTTGGGTGGGGTGGTGGGATGGGGTTAGGTGGAGTTGGGGGTGGTATGTTAGGTGATGTAACACGGGCAGTAGTCCCAGGCAGCGCCGGCGGCCGGCCGGCAGTCCGTGACGTGCGCGAGGCCGAGAAAATTCGCAGGCCCGGGCGGACACGTCTCCCCGGCGGAGCGGCGACGATGACAGCTAGCAGGTTCAGGGGAGTAACTCACGGCGCCGGCGAGTGCACTGCGGACAGTGTGTACATCAGTCAGAAACAAAAACAGATAAACAGATGAACAAGGCACAATCACCAACGAAATAAAAGACACAATTACAAACAAGACACAATCAGCAACGAATCGTTCTCGACACGCCACAAAATGATCGGCGTTAACTTACATATATACAATACAAAAACACAAGCATATATAGCAAAACAGACAGCATTGTAAGCTGGTACCTAAAAGTGCAAGCACCTAACCCGACCCCCCCCCCCCCCCCCGTCCACCGTCATGTTAAAGCCATACTTCTCCGTATGGCTTTAACATGACTTTCGTATGCTCTATCGACCGTTCAGGGGTTTCTTTAGACAATTGATGAGTGCATGTATGTGTCGGTACAGCCCGTGGCCAAAACGTGTGATGATTCAAAAGTAAATCCAGTAGGTATCACTGCCTCCGGAAGACGGACGAATGCTATTTGTTTGCGTTATTCTACTAGCGTTTCCTTTATTTTGCTATTGAATCTGCAACAATCGTTATGCTGCTGATACATGTAGAAGTTTGTCAAAATGTGTTTATAGTCCTTCCTTACCCTTTTGATTTCGACTGTTAGATTCCAGAACTAAGTGCGGGAGCCTTTCTTTGTTTGTTTTTCTACAGGATATCGGAACGATATTGACCAATGCTGCGGATTACTTCCTTTGCACTCCTTGACTATCATATCCTATGCCTCTGTGATCAGGTTGCTGTTTGTCGTGTGATAGATGAAGAACCGACGTCGGACGGGCTGTGTCTGAAGGCTGTGTATTATAATGATTATCCAAGTTGGTCTCGGACCTAATGCTTTAATACATTAAACCCATGGACCATTGTGTTTATGTGCAATGCAGGTAGTACTAACTTTTACCCGTCAAGATCCACAGACACGCGTTCTGAAGTCGATTATTTACATGCACACCCATAGGCATGATGTTAAAATCCGAAAATGTTTGGGGACGTGCCCCGCCCCCCTCCACTTTCGGCGCCTATGCGTACATATTAAATGTATTCAGAATGTCCTTTAAATGTTAATTGTGTTTCGACTACTCATAAAGTGATCATAACTCGAACACGCTTGTGTAGGTCGCATCAAAACTACTCAGCACGATATATGCCGAGTAACTTATGCTTAAATCACGTCAAAGCTACTCACAACGTAACATACACTACACAGCCGTTATGTGTAAATCACGTCAAAACTACTCGCAACGCGACATACACTGCACAGCCGTTGTGTAAATCACGTCAAAACTACTCTCAACGCGACATACACTGCACAGCCGTTATGTGTAAATCACGTCAAAACTACTCACAACACGACATACACTGCACAGCCGTTATGTGTAAATCACGTCAAAACTACTCTCAACGCGACATACACTGCACAGCCGTTACGTGTAAATCACGTCAAAACTACTCACAACGCGACATACACTGCACAGCCGTTATGTGTAAATCACGTAAAAACTACTCGCAACGCGACATACACTGCACAGCCGTTATGTGTAAATCACGTCAAAACTACTCACAACGCGACATACACTGCACAGCCGTTATGTGTAAATCACGTCAAAACTACTCGCAACGCGACATACACTGCCCAGCCGTTATGTGTAAATCACGTCAAAACTACTCACAACGCGACATACACTGCACAGCCGTTATGTGTAAATCACGTAAAAACTACTCGCAACGCGACATACACTGCCCAGCCGTTATGTGTAAATCACGTCAAAACTACTCACAACGCGACATACACTGCACAGCCGTTATGTGTAAATCACGTCAAAAGCGGCTCAGATCCGAGTCGATTTAATCAGAAGGCATTTTTGGTGTAAAACTAGTATTAACTCGATTTAAGCAGAAAGGCGGTATAGGATAAATGTACCTTTGACTCGAAGTACACGCGTCCTTTGAGATATAAAAATACATGATGAGCCATCCATGATCCTGCGGTAGGCATGTTGGTAGGTGGTCACCTATCTAAATCCTAAATAAAGTAGTTTGTGGGGATGTTGTGACTATTTCTTGTGAAACACATAATAACGAGATCATAGCTTTGATATTGTTAAATACTGCTGAATGTTTTGATTGAATGGCTTTCTTAGGCCAGGCCTAATGCTAGCAATGCTTCTGGTGCAGGCTCAGACTCTGACCGTGCCATCCTATCGAAGTTCCAGGTCATTGATAGACTGAAGTGGCTAAGTTTTACATTTAAATTTCCTTATGTCTGGGGGTGGGCCACTTCGGTTTTAATTGCACCTGGCTGTTGCTTAATGCAGCCTTTTTGGTGAAATTGTAATCATTTGTGGGGGGGGGGGCGCTTGGCCCACCCAGGAACCCAGGGGACGCCCTGGGTTTCTTCCCCCCCCCATCCGGAAATACCTTCCGCCGCCAGTGATAGAGGTTTAGCTAATCCAGTGAATTGCGTACGCAAACTGACAGCAGGTACTCCGCAATCGTTGCTCCTGATGAAGCTCCTATCTCTTCAACATTAGCGCAGTCAGCTGTTGGAACCATGACGTCATCACTTAACCTAATTACTGTCTGGATGAAAAATATACGAATCAGTCGGGGGGGGGGGGGGGGGGGCTTATTCGCCGCCCCCCTCGTATTTCGGAAACCGCTGGACTGATTCTCGGAAAGCGGCATTCGATTCCTTGGAGCATGAACTACATTCATGTACTAATCAATATCCAAAATGTGTCATGGGCGGATACAGGTAGCAAACAAAAATGGGGAAAACATGCATTTTTAAATTATTGCCCTGGGAAGTTGTTCGAACGCAATTTTGTCATGTTGGATTTCGTCACCTAATATGCTCTAACATTTTTTTTTTAAAGTTTGGGGAAATTAACCCAATGACGTCTTCAGGCAATTCCAAAGGGGGTATCTAAAGATGTCACTATACTATTTGTTTGCCGCTTTGATTTCTGTTTTAGATGCATATAATTATATGTATATGTATGAGAATGTAAATTATGTTAATTTTTTGTTTGTGCAGTGGCGTGCTCAGGAGGGGAGGGGAAATGAGCTTTGTCTTTTGTTATCTCTATCTTTGCTTATTGATATATTTTGCTATGTAGTGTCACGCCATGTGTCCACAATTCCCCCTAATTACAACCTGTGACCGCCTATGCCCCAACATACAATTGTGATTCATGCAGATGAAATTTCATCCCTGGATGCGCCCATTACATTGGGTCATGCGTTTGCGTCCCACTCCTGGAACCGCCTATGCCATAAAACACACACAAAATGCCTCCCAAAATACGTCCCTGAAGGCGCCCATGCGCAATCCAAAAATGTGAAAAAAATGTTCAACATGTCAATCACAGTAAGGAAAGTTGTGAAAGTCGTAGGCTCTTATCTGCAACGGTTAGAGAATGGGAACTGATTCCCTTTGAAAGCCATGTCACGCTGAACACCTAAACATGCCCCCCAAAAAAGCACGCCTGGAGGCGCCCCTGGTGAGCATAATTTTTTTAAAATTGGCCATAGTATGCCACATGAATAGTTAAAAGAGTCAGAAAGCTTGATGGCCGAATCTTTACTCGTTTTGGTACAGGAGCGGAATAACCTTAGTGGGAGGTCGTTTTAGCTCCCCCCCCGACGCTAAAAGGGCCCTATATCTACTACGATATCTCTTCAACAGACGGAGGGGCCGCCCGACGCTGCCGAACCGGCCCACGGCAACGGCCTGCGCACGTGCCGGAGAGGCACATGCTCCTACCAGTCGATATTTATACTATTTTGTTGTTTCTCATATTAATGTTAGTTATGATGATAAATATAGTAAATTACAATTTTACTCAATTCGAGCAGGCCTGGCGACCGACTCGTAGCGGCACCAAGAGAGGAGCACGCGATCCGCCTCTTCCCAGATAGCTCTTCTGAGCTTCTGAAGCACAATCCGGTATTCGATTTTGTCATAAGCCTTTGAGAAGTCGAAGGCCAGCAGCCCAACACCAGCTTTGTCACCAAGTCCTGGGAGCGGCGAAGTTCCGCACACCATCTCTGGTTCACACACAGACAGAATCATCGAACACGCGTTCACGCACTTTCGCCGATTCTTGGTACGGTTTCCACATTTTCGCTCGTTTCCATCGTCGTTGTCGTTGCTTAGTTTTCTTTGCGTTAGGTTTCGTTCTCACTCGGTTGATTGTTCTCCGGCTCCGTTGCTTGCTTTTTCCCCATGGTGGGGAAAAAGCGCCGGAAACAAGATGCCTTGGACTCTGACTCTGACCCGAACCTGACCTCTCCTGATCTCCCTATGGACTCTGACTCCACGGCCATTGATCCTCGCTCGTCCCAGACCTCTGCCCCCGGCACCCACCCTCGCTCGTCCGTGACCTCTGCCCCCGGCTCTGACCCTCGCTCGTCCCAGGCCTCCGCCCCCGGCAATGACCCTCGCTCGACCCAAGCCTCCGCTCCCGGTACCGACCTTCGCTCGTCTTCGACCACCGCTGGCCCCTCTGATGAATGTCCTGAACCGTACCTCGACTCGTCCGGATCGTTTCTAGTGCTAAATCCCAAGGATGAAGGTGTATCTTTTCGAAAAGTTAACGTTTTCTGGCCGACAAAATATCTCCAGAAGATCTGCGGCACTGGGCTTCTGGACATCGAAACACCGGCAAATGGCTCGCTCATCGTGAAAACGAAGACCCGTGCCCAGACAAAAGCGCTGCTGAAATGCACAAGCTTCTGCGAGAAAGCCGTCACTGTCTCCCTCCACCACGCCCGAAACACCTCCAAGGGAACGATTTTCGCCCCGGAGATGCGTTTCATGTCCGAGGCAGAAATCTTTGACGGTCTCCGACCTGAAGGAGTGTCGCACGTGCGCCGCCTGACGACCTTCCGTGATGGGCAGAGAAAAGATACCAGCCTTCTCGTGCTCACTTTCGAAACCACAACTCTGCCCGAAACCCTCCTCGCTGGCCACATCCGCTACTCAGTACGCGTGTTTCTTCCCAATCCCCTTCGCTGCTTCAACTGCCAACGGTTCGGACATTCTAGCCGATTTTGCAAACAAGGCCCACGGTGCCAGAAGTGTGGTGCAGCTCCTCCGCCTGCACAGATCCCATCAAATGCCTCAGTTGTGACGCAACAGATCACAGCACCAGCTCGACACAGTGTCCGGTTTGGAAAACCGAAAAAGAGATATGCGCGGTGAAGGCCACCACTGGGGTGTCGTATCCTCAGGCGCGGCGCACTGTTGAGGAGAGGAAACCAGCTCAATCGTCCAAAACTTACGCACAGGCTGCCAAACCCCAAACCACAACGATTCAGACCCAGACCGACCCCATCGCTCAGCTGCCGCCGCTCAAACTTCTGAAACCCGTCCCTGCTAAGTCTGTTACGTGCGCGCAGACGGCTACTGAGCCAACCGCACCAGCTGACGCCCCACCACGCACCAGTCCTCGTCTGCACGACCAGCCTAGCCCCCGGGCTACGGCTCGTCCAGGCGCATGGCAGACCAACCGTGGTCACAACAACGTAGCCCGGCCGGCTCGCGCCGACCGACCAGTGACAGCTCAACCCCCTCCCCACTTTCTACCACCGCACGGCCGCACAGGCGTTTGTCAAGAGCGGCAATCGCGCCCAGCAATCCGTGTGGCAATGGGGAAAACTCGCTCTCTCTCTGTCGGAAAAATCCCATCTCTTGGTGGGACCTCCTTAAACACTTAAATGTCGATGCTCTTACAGTGGAATTGTCGTGGTCTAGTCTCAAACTGGGCTGAAAGCAAAATGTTTTTCGTACTACTAGCTCCAATAGTTATTGCTTTACAAGAGACATGGCTACTGCCTACAGACCCTTACAACTTCTCTCTCTTTAATTATTCGCTATACCGTTATGATGAGACCGACGGTGAACGTCGTCATGGCGGTGCAGCCTTGTACATGAATAATGATTTCGTTCACGATGAGATTATTTTAAATACCCCACTACAGGCTGTAGCATGTACCATTAGGTTGAATAGAAGGAAAATAGACATATGTTCGATTTATATACCACCCAATGCTGACAACAGTGATCTCGCAAGAAACTTAAATCACCTTATATCACAATTTAAAAACCCTTTCCTCTTACTCGGGGACTTCAATGCCCACAATCCTATGTGGGCACGCAACACCCGAGTTTCAGACGAGCGTGGCGACATTATCGAAAGCTTTCTTGACGTCCGCGATCTCGTTCTCAACAAAGGCGACAATACCTACTTTTCATTATCTCACCACAGTGAATCAGCAATTGACCTGTCAATTTGCTCATCGCCAATATGTAGCCTCTTTGAATGGTTTGTTGACTGTGATATCCATCACAGCGACCACTATCCTATTAAAATTAAAACAACGTTTACTTCTGGTAACGATGCTGTTACCAGTTTTATTCCTCGATGGAATTTGAAGAAGGCAGATTGGACGCAATTTCAAGAATTGTGCAACATCGATCAAGAACAATTTCATTCTCCGGAGCAAGGCATCACGTTTCTTACAAATACTATAGTATCAGCTGCGAATGTATCGATTCCATCCACATCACCGTCAACGAGACACAAAGCGGTTCCATGGTGGTCTCCAGAAGTGGCTCAGGCCATAGCAAGACGGAAAAGAGCTTTTCGTAGCTACTCACGGCACACAGATAACGCACATTTAATCATACGCAATCAAGAAAGAGCCCGTTGTAAACGGATCATACGAGAAGCAAAGCGCTCCTCATGGCGATCCTTTCTTGCACAGTTCAACCATCGCACACCTTTAAGTAAAATATGGTCACTTGTTCGCTCATTATCTGGTAAAAGAAGTTTTACCAGCCTTCCAGTCCTCCGTGTAAATGCTACGAACATAACAGAACCGCAAGAAATTGTTAACACAATAGCTAGAAGCTTTGCTCACTGCAGTTCAACAGAAAACTACAAACCTGGATTTATTGAGTTTGCCCGAAGAGAGTTTCGTTTGACTCCAAATGCATTTTTCTCAGATAACACTGAAGTGTACAATGATGCTTTCTCTTTATCTGAGTTACGCGATGCCATTTCATCTACAGGAAACACGTCCACTGGTCCCGATAAGTTACATTATGCTTTTCTTCGGCAGTTGCCAGATAACACTTTACAATTTATGTTACTTACACTCAATGACTTATGGACCAAACACATTTTTCCAGCAGCATGGCGAGAGGCAATCACAATTCCATTGCCGAAACCGGGAAAAGATCGCAATAACCCTTTCAACTATCGTCCCATATCCCTGACCAGTTGTTTAGGTAAAGTGTTTGAGCGAATGGTAGGTAAACGTTTAGCTTGGTTCTTAGAAGAAAATAATTTACTTTCAAAATACCAGTGGTTTTCGCAAAAATCATACCACTTATGACCATATCGTACGACTTGAAACTGATAAGAAAAGGATTTAAATATAAGAAACATACAACAGCAGTTTTCTTGGACATAAGTCGTGCCTATGACATGGTATACAGGCCGATTCTGATACTTAAGTTGCATAAGCTAGGCATTCGAGGACATCTCGCACAATATTTGTTAGGCTTTCTTACAGGTGAACGTAATTTTCAGGTACGATGTCGCTCAGTATATTCCAACACATACTCGTTTCAAAATGGTTTACCGCAAGGTAGCTGCTTATCTCCAATGCTCTTCAACGTCATGATCAATGATCTATTCGACGCAGTTCCTTCAAGTATAAACTACTCTTTGTTCGCTGACGACAGTTCCATATGGTGCACCGACAGCGACTCGCAACACTCCATTTTTCGTTTACAACAGGCACTAGACATAATTGAAGATTGGTCAAGAAAGAACGGTAGTATATTTTCACCAACCAAATCTGCAGTGATGACTTTCACCAAAAACAACAGAATGCGTCAGGCTTCTGACCTACGCCTTTCAGGTCACGTTATTCCTCGCTTACAGTCATTCAAATTCCTTGGCATAGTTTTGGACTCAAAACTCAGTATGGTGAAGCATATGGAGTATGTAAAATCAAAATGTAGCAAGCGTCTGAACTTATTTCGATGTATTGCCGGCACAGAGTATGGGGCAGACCGGAAAACACTTCTTCATTTGTACAAGGCTTTGGTGTTGCCAATCATAGAATACGGAGCTGTAATTTACGCCGGTGCCAGTGATAACACACTTAAAAAATTAGACACAATTAAAAACTCATTCATCCGAATAGCCCTTGGGGCCATGAAAACCTCACCAATCTCGTCCTTACAAACAGAAGCTGTTATACCGCCCTTACATTTGAGACGACAGGAGCAATCTTTACGTTATGTTAGCAAAATTTTGTTTCATCCAAATCATAATACTTATAAATCTATACACATCTTACCTTCAATTCACCATAACTACATTGGTCCGGCTGAAAAACGATCTGGATTAACAATAGCTTCTAGAGTTAAGAAATTCTCCGCAGATTTGGAGTACATTCAACCAGAAATCCTTCCCTTACCTAAACTCAATGTTCCTCCATGGCTGAAGATTGACAGGGAGGTTCTATTTCTTTTTGATTGTTCAAAAGCACTCATTACTCCACAAGAAGTGCAACACAAGTTTGGTGAATTACGCAACCAGTTTTCCAGTTTTCATTTCATTTTCACAGATGGCTCGAAAGACGGTGATCGCACTTCAAACGCAGTTTTCTGTAACTGTAATGAACACATAATTAAAACTCGTCTTAAGAATAGCACAAGTATATATATCGCCGAACTACATGCGGTGTTAGAAGCCCTTCAGTTTATTCAAGAAAAATGTTTACAAAGAGCGGTGATTTGCACAGACTCGCGTTCGGTCGTTCAGTCATTGCTTATGAAATCTCCATCGTCACCCTTGCTGATACATATATACAATCTACACCAGGAATTATCCAACAATGGTACACAAATACGGTTCACCTGGATACCGGGTCACAGCGGTATCCATGGAAACTCGCAAGCGGACAAGTTTGCAAAAGAGGCACTTTCTTTAAATAGCATAACAAACATTCCAACTGACTATACATCCATTAAAGCTTGCTTACGACAAGCAATGATAAAAAACTGGCAAATGCAATGGACCAATACTACTCGAGCAACACAGCTTCGACGCATCAAACCTCTCATTGAAGTGTGGACGTCTGCAAACAGAGATAATAGACGGGAAGAGAAAGTTTTGGCTAGATTACGTTTAGGACATACTTTATACACACATTGTTATATATATTCCAAAGACGCTCGGCCGATATGCTCGCTTTGTCAATGTCCACAGACAGTAGAACATGTTATCATACAGTGTCCAAATTACCGTAGACAAAGGGGTAAGCTGCTCTCTTTTTGCAACAAAGAAAAATTGCCATTCAGTTTGACATCTGTACTCGGAGACACAACCAGACTTGCTCAATTTACTGTTTTCATTTCTCCAAGAATCAAAACTATTCGAAAAGATGTAAATCACAGACAAACATGAAATAATACCTGTGTAACGCATCAATTGTTCGTTCCTGAACATATAAATTGAAAAGGCATGCAATGGTCATAATTGACCGAAATGCCTAAAATTTAACAAAACAAAAAAAACAAAACGAAGTTCCGTCTGTAACGGAGTGGTGTTTGAGAACCACTTCGCTGGTTTGAGAACCTCCTCTGTTATGCTACCGCTGAGGGTTGCCCTATTCATTTGATTGGTTCGGGCGACTGAGTATTGCGCCTGCGTGGAGTTCGACAGACCGGGCCGCCGCTGGCAGGAGGTGCCGCCGGTCACTGTAGCACCCTGTGACGGGACTCTGGATCTGACCGCCGTCCACGCCGGACCGCTTGCCGGCTGGACATCAAATACCAATAAAACTAACAACGCGAGAAGAAAGTCTGGCTGAGAGAGTGAGGGGTGAGAGTGAAGTGATTCGGCAAAGAGAGAGGGATAGACTATCACGAGCCACGAACTATATTTAGTAGCGACAGCGGGAAAACGTTACAAATTGATACGCGTGACCCGGATACGTCGTTACACCGTCCCATGCGCACTGCGCCCGCGAGGCATTCATTTTTTTTCCTCTTGAGGCTTTGAATGTTTGTTGGATCGTTTCTTCCGTCGTTCTCGTTTGCGCTTTCCGTTGCGTTCCCCTACAGCACTCGTTTTCTTTTTCGTTGTTTGCTTGTTCTCCAGCGATAGAGATAAACGCCGAAGCATATTTTTTTCTTTCCATTTTGCATATTTATTCCCGACCCGACGCGGTGTTCACATGTGTAATACATAATTACATACATAATTCCATTAATGTTTGTGTGAATGTACTACCCTACCATCCCAACAGAGTAATTATCACTTGTTCAAACAAAGTCACCGACTTTCAGTAATGGAATGCTCAGATACATAAAATTCAAGAATGTATAATATGTGCAGGTTTGCTCATGCATCTAACGTATATCAAAAGGAAGTTGTTTCCGCCGCCGAGGCCGCCGAACACTGCCCTCCGCCCTGGCCCACCTCAAGGTCACCTTGTGCCGCCCCAGCGGCTCTTCGAAGGAGCGGTCCACGCCCGGGGCCGCCCACGCGGCTATTGCCAAGTAGGGCGACCCGTTGCTCCACGAGGCGTAGGCCTTGATCTTCGAAGGAGCGGTCCACGCCCGGGCCGCCCAGCGGCTCTTCGAAGGAGCGGTCCACGCCCGGGGCCGCCCACGCGGCTATTGCCAAGTAGGGCGACCCGTTGCTCCACGAGACGTGGGCCTTGCTCTTCGAAGGAGCGGTCCACGCCCGGGCCGCCCACGTGGCTATTGCCAAGTAGGGCGACCCGTTGCTCCACGAGGCGTGGGCCTTGCTCTTCGAGGGAGCGGGCCGCCCACGTGGCTATGCCAAGTAGGGCGACCCGTTGCTCCACGACGAGGCGTGGGCGCTGCTCAGAGTGGGAATGCGGGCGCGGGATACGACTGTGCCTCTGCACTGCTCGCCGACCGCCGCCTGTCCGGCGCGGGATACGGCTGTGACCCGCACTGCTCGCCGCCTGCCCCCACTTCGCCGCCCGTCACGGTACTAGAAGAGGATCTACTACGATATCTCTTCAACAGACTTAGGGGCCGCCCGACGCTGCCGAAGCGGCCCGCGTCGACGGCTTGCGCATGTGCCGGAGAGAGGCTCATCTGTACGAAGTGTAACCTCAGTGACCACAAACCCAACAGCAGCGGAACAAGTACAACATGGCGAAACGACTTAACAATAACAACAGTAGCAACCACATCAACACAATCAGTAACAATCACAGCAATCACAAAACACCAACGTCACAAAAACTGCTACAATGGTTGAGCCGTGAGCTAATTCCAACGTCAGTTGAGCCAACAGCTGAGTCCAACGTCGGTTGAGCCAACAGCTGAGTCCAACGTCGGTTGAGCCAACAGCAAGTCTAACGTCGGTTGAGCCATGAGCCGGTCACCACGTCCAACCTGCTGCACCGCGGCAGCCGCCGTCCCAACGCCACGGTGCCGCCGCTACTCGGAACCAACGCAGCACAAACACTGGAGCGTCTTCAAACCGTCACCAACTGACGACCGCTGCCACAACCTCGCCGTGACGGTCACCAAAACAACCGTGGTTTGTCACCAAAACAAATGTGACCGGTCACCCAAAGAAGCCGTGACCTGTCACCAAAGCCGCCTCTAAACCGAAAACCAGTGTTATCTAGCCAAACGTGCTACCGCATAGCGATTCCAATGCACACGTGACGCGCTGCTCGCTCTCACGCACACACCTCGCGACACCTTTCCCACCGGCGACCCAACCCCACTGCCCACGCGACAACCCTCCTTCTCTCACGCTCATGACCTTCCGAGGATCTCCGATCAAAGCCAGTAAGGCTTGGCCAGCCGGAGGCGCTCCTCAGAGGATGTATCGTTATTGACGAAGATGAAGTCGTTTACGGTCCAGTCCCGCTGCTTGACCTCCCTGATGACGGTGTAGCCGCGGAACTTCATGAAGCAGCGAACGGCCGGCTTACCGCCTCCAGTGCCCAGTGGTGTGGGCGAACTTCACAGATAGTGTCCAAATGTCCATGCAGTCGGAAGGCACCGTCTTCAGAAGGTCCAGCTCCGCTCCCTCGACGTCCATGCTAAAGTAATCGACGCGCGTGACGTCGACCTCGACAGTGCCGCTCGCGTTTTCCGTTTTGGCGATCTTTCCGACGTTGAAGGCCGACTTGAAGCGGACCTGGCTCTTGATGTTGCGGCTTTTGAGGAAGACGTTGACGCTCCAGGCGTTGCGCTGTTTGCAGACCACCATACGGCTGTTGCTAGGGTTGGCCTCCATCAGCAGACCGGTCCAGCCGAGGAAACGCTCCATGAAGAGCGTATTGGAACACGTCTCGCCCGCCATCCAGCGCGTCGCACTCGACGAAAAAACCGTCTCGCATGTTCTTGAGGGCCTCCAGGATGACCTTGGTCTGGCCGCGCGACAGTCCATCTTGACGTTCTCCTTCAGATTATACGGCTCGAAGGAGGACGTCTTCAGGTAGTTTCTGCGGATGTCCTCCACCATGACCTGCTCGTGGGGAAAGACCTGCTACGCGGCTGGAGCGTACGAGAGCAGCGGCAGGTCGCCGCCGCGGTGTATCAGCAGCGCGGTCAGTACAGATACAGATACAGATAGTGTATTAAACAATGGGTCCACAACATGCATGGCTTTTCACCTTTGCGAGTCAGTACACTAAAACATATAATGGATACACTATAATCACCCGAGTGCCAGCCGGCCAGAAACACGCTTCAAGCCATAAGCAAAGAGATAATGTTAAAATAGCGCATATCGCGTTGGGCAGCTCAGTCTACGTCTGACGCAGAATATACTCGCGCAGGCGCTGCCGGAATCCAGCGTGGTGGGTCGCAATTGGTAGTTGGTTGTAATCATCCTTTCATCGACATCGGACCTGAAGACGCCTCCAGCCAGCCTGCTCCAGCCCTCCACCGCTTCCGGGTGCGGAACCCTGACCACGTGCGTGTGGCAGGGTTGTAGACCCTTAGATAGGTAGACTCTAGATATTTTTAAGTAGGTAGACTCATTAGATACAAATTTTTTATTGGCAATAGGCCTCCTCCACGGTTTAGGTCCCCTCCAGTCTTGAGAAGTTAATTTGCAGTTGCCAACACGTTCTGTCGTGTGTGGCAATTAACGTAATCAGTTAGCCCCCATCCTTCCCCTCCTGAGCCACGACGATGGCTACCCCCCCGGAACCCCGCCCCCCCCCCCCCCCCCCCGACCCGCCCGACCCCCCTCTGGGGTCTTCCGGCGCGCGACCGCGCGTCCCCCTGGACGGCCCCCCCTCCCCGCCCCCTTCAGGGGCCCCGCCCCCTTCAGGGGCCCAGCCCGCCCCGTCCAGGGGCCAGGCTCCCGCCCGACTCACGCACCCCCGATGGCCCGGCGTTCCTGCTTATGAAGCGGGACGACGGTGCTCCGTTTGGGTCGACCAACCCCTTCGCCATAAGGCGCTGGATACACTCGACCTGTGGCGGGGACGTGGGAAAGGCCAGGGTGATCCGGTCAGGAGCTCTCCTGATCCAGACCCTGTCTGGACAGCAGAACGTCCGGCTGCTGGCAGCCACGTCGTTCATCGGTGTAGCGGTGAACGTCGAGGCCCCCATCCACCTAAACTCGGTGGAGGGCCTCATGTGGTGCCCTGAGGTGGCTAGCCTCTCGGAGGAGGACATCCTCTGGGAGCTCGAGCCGCAGGGCGTAGTGGAGGTGGTGCGGCTCAGGCCCCAGAGGCAAGAGCAGCCCAACCCACTGGTACGCCTGAGGTTCGGCAGCCTAGCACTGCCCAGCCAGGTGTACTGCGGCTACCTTCGGGTAGACGTACGCCCCTGGATCCGCCCCCCCCCCCCCCCGGCAGTGCCGAAAGTGTTGGCGATTCGGCCACACCGACGGCGTCTGCCAGGCACACAGCCACACGTGTGGTCGGTGTGCCGGGCAACACCCGACAGACGGGTGCACCGCCGCAGCTAAGTGCTGCGCCGGATGCGGCGACGCCCACGCCGCCTGGTATCGGCGCTGCCCGGCTCAGGTGGCGTTCGTGGAGGCGGAGAACGGACGCCGACAGAGGCCCGCTTCCCCCCCCCCCCCCCCCCGACGCTCTCCCCAACCTTGAGCCCCGCCGCCTGGTCGCCGCTGGCCAAGGACCCGGCCCACCGGACCACCGGTCCGCAAGCCCCGCCCCAGGCAACCCTATACCAGCAGGCTGCCCAGCCAGACCTGCCCCAACCCCGACCCGCCAGGTACGGCTACCCGCCCATGCCCGACCCGTCCCGCCGCTCAGCCGAGTCCACCCCGGCTCCCTCGGACGGACCCTCCCCTCGCCGGGAGACCACCCGTCGTTCTTCGGAACTGTCGTCCGACGACGAGTCCCTCCTGCGGGCCGCCGCCCTGAAGGCCGGCCAGAACCAGAGCTCCCGCCCCTCCTCCCTCTCCCGCCCCTCCTCCCTCTCCCGCCCCTCCTCCCACTCCCGTCCCTCCTCCCAACCCCGCCCCTCCTCCCTCTCCCGCCCCTCCTCCCACTCCCGCCCCTCCTCCCACTCCCGCCCCTCCTCCCGACCCCGCCCCTCCTCCCACTCCCGCCCCTCCTCCCACTCCCGCCCCTCCTCCCACTCCCGCCCCTCCTCCCACTCCCGCCCCCGGGCCACTGAGGAGAGCCCGACCCCCTCCCCGCCAGCCCGGTCCCGGTCACGGTCGAAGCCCCGCATACCCAGGCACACCCGAGCGACCGCAGGGCGCGGCCCGGACAGCAGCGACTAAAAATGAATAATAACCAGCCAGAATTTGTCCTCCAATGGAATGTTAGATCTTTAATATCTCATTGGGGGCAATTCAAACATTACGTCTTAAATAATAATCCGTTAGTAGCCGCTGTTCAGGAAACCCATTTTATTGACGCCGACTTTAACAATTATACTCTTAAAATCTACGGTTATAGCCTTTATACAAACAACGTAAATGCATCACCGCGCCGAGGCGGCTCGGCTTTGCTTATTTCAAACCAACTTTTGCATCATCAAATCGACCTTCAAACAACCTTAGACGCAGTCGGCGTTAATATTAAAATCGCTCAGCTAGAAATAACTCATCTCAATTTATTTCCGTCCTACGGAGGACATAGACATTGATTCTTTTTCTCAGCTTATTACAAATATTAACACCCCATGTCTGATTATGGGCGATTTCAACGCGCATAGTCGGGCGTGGGGCTGCCTTCGGAACTCTCTTCGAGGCCAAATTATGCTGGACCTACTGGACCGGCATAATTTGGTCTTCCTTAACGACCAATCAATCGCCCACACACGTACACCACTCAGGAGGCGAGGTGACTTACAGCGCCATCGATCTCGCCTTCGCCACACCACGCATCGCGACTCTTTTTACATTTAACGCACAATCTGACCCTCTTTTTAGCGATCATTTCCCAATTCACTTAGAACTCCAAGTCCCTTCAGGACAGACTAATTTTTACTCTCTGCCTAGATGGAACCTTCGCAAAGCCGACTGGTCCTCCTTTCAAAAACACATTGACACTAGTCACCCCGCAGACTCCCAGACCGACATTAACACATTTTTAAACACTATTCTCGCATCAGCACACCAGCACATCCCACACACACGCACACACACACAACACCACCCGAGGCAGCGTACTGCCCCGTGGTGGAACACAGAATACCAAAGAGCTGTTGCCCTCCGGAAAAGAGCATTTCGAAAATTTCAATCTTGTATAACTGCAGAAAACGAGCACGAAGTACGGAAAACCCGCTCTTTGGCTAAAACAATCATTGACAAAGCAAAAAAAGAATCTTGGCAGGAATTCTCATCTACCTTTAATCGATTTACCTCCCTCTCAAAAATTTGGACATTAATTAAATCGTTTTCAAATAAAAGACCACCGCCATACAAAATCCCACACTTACAAATACACAACACATCTTACACGCTTCCCCTAGAGGTGGCGACACAATTTGCACAACACTACGCTAGCATATCATCAACCCAACAATGTACACCAACTTTTACTAACCAACTTAACGATCAATTTCAATCTATTAGCTTTGACTCTAATAACGTAGAAATCTACAACTCTCCTTTTACCAACTCCGAGTTAACGTATGCTATCGGTAAATGTGGTAAAACTTCTGTAGGGCCAGATCAAATTGATTACTCTTTCTTTAAAAACTTGACAGAGACTGGTCTCACCAACTTACTAACAGCCTTCAACACCATGTGGTTTGATGGCACTTTCCCTGAATCTTGGCATAATAGTACGCTAATTCCTATAATTAAACCTCGCAAACCCAAATCTTCTCCCGCTAGCTATCGCCCTATTTCTCTAACCAGTTGTGCATGTAAACTATTCGAACGCATGGTTAATGGACGCATCAGGACATACATTGAATCAAATAATTTACTTTCCCCACACCAAAGTGGTTTTCGACCTGGTCGCTCCACTGCGGACAATTTAGTTGGTCTTATCGACTCTGTCCAGCGCGGCTTTCGAGGGAGAGAGGTCACAGTTGCCCTCTTTCTTGATTTGAGAGCTGCGTTTGACAGAGTCAACAAAACCGCACTTCTAGTAAAGGTCCATAAGGCCGGAATTCGAGGTCGACTCGCCAAATTTATCCAAAACTTTTTAGAAAATAGAACTTTTAATGTAAGGTGCGGCAACACATATTCTCCAAATCAAAATCAGGACCACGGTGTCCCACAGGGATCGGTCCTCTCCCCGACCCTATTTTTAATTATGATTAACGACATCTTCAGTAATATTAATAAGATCGACAAAGGTCTCAAATTTTCAATGTACGCTGATGACCTGGCGGTGTGGTTCTCGCACCCGAGTGTCGATCAAGCCAGCAAAATGTTACAACTAGTACTCATTGATATAAAAGTATGGTGCGACCAATGGGGTCTGGAAATTTCTCCAAGTAAATCTGCATCTCTAATTTTTTCAAAGAAACCTGCATATGTGGAACCCTACATTCCATTAAAATATAAAAATCAAACTATCCCTTTCGTCAAATCATTCAAGTATCTGGGAATAACGCTAGACACACGTCTCTCGTTCATCCCACACTTCAACGATTTAGTGCAGAGATGTACGCGACGAATTAATATTATGAAGTCATTGGCTGGTCGAGAGTGGGGCGCAGATCGGGCCACTCTCCTCCAACTATATACTTCCCTGATACGCCCAGTACTGGATTATAACGCATTCTTATTTGATGACATATGTTCCAAACAAATTAAAAAATTGCAAACTGTCCAAAACGCTGCCTTGCGCATCGTGACTGGAGCCTGCCGCACCACCAACACCACAAACTTACACATCGACACTAACATTCCCACACTCTGCCGCCGACGCAAATACACACTACTTAGATTCTACGCCAGAGCAAGTTCACACCCCACACGCCCAACATTCCACATTTTAAATCACCCCGCACCCACTAGACGACAAACACTACTACAAAAACGACACCCGCTTATCAGTCACAGAATCAGACAAACACTCACACTATTCAACATCGCTCACATCACCACAATGCCAACGCCACCACTCACACCTCACTGGCTCGACACAACACCAGACACACACCGCCTCTTCACACACAACAAAAACACAGTCACCGCGTCAGAAACACTCTCACTCTTCCACGAACACAAATCACAACACAACACATACACATACATATACACAGACGGTTCACGGGGCGAAGGCCGAACCGGTGGTGCATTCTACACAAACACAGTTAGCAATAACTTTAGACTTCCCGACATAAATAGCGTATACACAGCGGAATTGTCAGCCATTTTATTAGCATTAATATACGTCAGAAAAGAAAAACTTAAGGAAGTAGTCATTTGCACAGACTCGTCCACCTCGCTCACGGCTATTTCTTCGATTAGTGAATGTAGAAACCCGATAGTATTTAAAATCAGACAACTAATCAAGTATTTAAACAGTAAAAACAATAGTATTAAATTCCTCTGGATCCCAGGACACGCAGGTATCCCGGGAAACGAGGAAGCCGACAGACTTGCGAAATTGAGCCTAGAATTACCTTCAGTAAACCAACTTCCAAGCCCAGTATCAGACGTGTTAAATTATATTAATTCTCAACTTAGCGTACTGCGCCAGAGCGAGTGGGACGCCGCTCCGCATTTTCATCTTTATCCAATTAAGCCAAAAGTCCAACATTTTATATCTAGTCACCAGAATTGTAGAGAGAAGGAGGTAATTTTGGCGCGCCTCCGTCTCGGTCATACAAAAAATACTCATTATTATATTATGGAGAATCTCCCGCCACCAAATTGCCAACATTGCCCAGGTTATCCGCGCTACACAATCAAGCACTTACTTATTACTTGCCCAGTACACAACGATAAACGACAGAACATTATTAATTACACACAACAAAATGGCATCACATTAAATCTTCAAACACTGTTAGGTGATAGTTATCCTGAATTGATAGGTCTCCTCTTAGATTATCTCTACCAAACACGTTTAGCTAATCAAATATAACAGGGGTTTTTGGCCTTGCGCATTTTTGGCCCACCGCGCAGGTTTTTTCCCCTTTGCCTTAGACGCTGGGTTTTTTAATATTCAGGACTTTTCGCCCAGCTAAATACACCCCACAACCAGGTCTCGCCGAGGCGCCGGAGCCAGGGAGACTGGCAACAGTCTCCCGTTGTGGCAATGACGGCACCGCCACGGCTCCATCAACACTGACACTGTACAAGTGTATTGTAATAAAAATATGTATGCATGTGTGTCTCGTGTTTGACTTATTTTTGACTTTGAACGAAATACTTAACGTAATGCTAGATATTATTTTTGACCTTGAACGAAATACTTAACGTAATGCTAGATATTATATTTGACCTTGAACGAAATACTTAACGTAATGTTAGATATTATATTTGCTCTGAACAAATAATTTTTCCGGGTACAAATAAACCGGTTAACGTAACTAGTAACGTAAAATAGCTGCCCTAGTCCCTAGTTTGTCCCGGGTCACATAAACCGGATAACGTAACTCTTTTCCTGGCAAATTGCCAGATGTCACTCCCCACCCGGAATATGGCTATAGGCCGGTCCGGGAAAAATAAAAAAATGGTTGTAATCCTGCACAGCACCGTAACACAGCCTGCGTCGTCCGGCTTCAGTTCTAATACGCGGCAGTGTGATATCACCAGCTCGTCTGGTATTGTGGTCGTGTTTCTGGTTGGCAGCCAGTCCAAAGGTAGCCATTAAAGCCTCTGGCTGGTCTGTCATCACGTCATGTACAGCACACAATCGATGGTACCTAACGAGTTCTCTGGCAATTGTGATGGCTAGATTGGTAATGTGTGATTTTTGGCTGTATTGGGTGTACGTTGAGGTGCTGAGCGGCGTCCCATTCGCGTTGGCGCAATGTGTCAAATTGAGGGTGAATGTAATCGGGATAGAGTCGAATCCGACTCCAGCGGGGTCGGGGGCATCCGCGCAGACTCGAGTAGTCCAGTCCAGCGTCCTGGCCATCACCGCAAGCACGTACTGGCTCGTCACAGACGCTCCCTTTGTGAACATTCTTCTGGCCTGGCGGCTCACCATTCCGCAATCTCTGCGTACTCACGAGTGCGCACTTCATCTTCCGGTTATAGAGGACCTGCTACATCTTCTCCACGGTTTTAGTAGAATCGCTCGGCGCAGGCGACACCGTGACTCAAGTCTGCTGGAACCACGTCTGAAGGCACGCTTGGATCACTGGGACCTGCGAATGTCCAGTATCACTCCACACTATCCACAGTCCATACGACAACCTGAGGTCCTCTGGCGGCCGTATCACGACCCTCTGGTGGCCATGCCCCAAACTTCACCGCAGACGGCACACACATAACACATCTGCGCACTGCCGCTCGCCGTGCAGGCGTCAGGTGGACGGCAGCATACACTCACGCACATAACACATCTGCACACATCTCATGATAGAGAGATATAGAAGTTGGGAAGAAATTAGTACCTATGTTGGCAACAACCAAGGTGCTATTTATTTTTAAAACGGAGATATACTCTGTTGACTGTTCCCTTTGATGCCCCTCTCCAAGCTCCCACTCCCCTCCCTCTACCATCTTTCGCCTCCCTCTTCCTTCCCGACAGCCAGCGTGGGCTCCACCACCTCCCCAATTTCTCACCTGTCCCATCTTATCCATCTTGCCCTCCCAGGTGAGCCGCTCGTCATAGCTGGGCGCCTCGTTGGTGCAGATGAAGATCGGCTCCCACCTCTCGAACGGCGCGTGCCGCTTGGCCACGTGGAACACGTCCAGCTGCTGGGTCTCCTTCGAGAAAGTCCACTCCACTTGGCCTTGATAATCCGGTGGCATGTGGGGCACATGCGCTTGTGCAAGGGGATGGCGGTGCCGTTCTTTAGCATTCCCGTCAGCTGGTCCTTCCGCAGCGGCGGCGTGTGGTTGGCCGCTACCTCGAAGATGCTGAGGACGTAGACCCCCGGACGCAGCTGGCACAGCACCGGCGTGTTCCGACGCACCATCGCCACGAACTGCTTGGCCAGCGCGTTGCTCGGGTACAGCTCGACGTCGGGCGGCAGCTCAAAGTGCGTCGTGACCGTCTCTCGCGCCACGTTGCGCATCACGTTCACCGGGTACGGCAGCCGCTTGGCATTGCGGTAGGAGGCTCGATCGGTCCAGGGCGGCGGCCGAGAGCAGTCTGGCGTCCGCGCCGCGTCCGCCACGTTCGACGGCACCTTGTCCACGTCGAAGATAACGTGGAAGGTGACCAGCTGTTTGATCAGCGGGTCGTCGCACTTAAGCAGGAATGCCATCGCA
Organism: Chirona hameri; assembly: GCA_036785665.1. Classification (NCBI taxonomy): domain Eukaryota; kingdom Metazoa; phylum Arthropoda; class Thecostraca; order Balanomorpha; family Balanidae; genus Chirona; species Chirona hameri. Next base: position 183,403 of record JAXIVJ010000315.1, on the reverse strand, counting down.
TCTAGCGAAGGCACGAAGTCGTCGGCCGGCACTTACAGGCTGATTGACACTGCGCCGCGCCAGCGGCGCACGAGGGGCGCCAGGTTGTCCAGGAACGTGAAGTCGCCGTGCGTCGTGTACGTCACTGTCTCATCACACGCGAAGCGGCGATCGCCCACGAGGAAATTATGCATGACCCAGTAGTGGGTGCCTCGCATGGTGCTGTACTGGCGCGGCTCCACGTTGCGGCACTGCCGCAGTTCCCGAACGGCGCAGTTCGGCCACGGCGGCGCTGCCGTCTCGTTAGCGACGTCCTGCACTGTCTCCGCCCCCCCCCCCCCCCCACCGCTGACGCCACAGTGGCCGTCATCGGGGCGGCTCTGGCGGCAGGGGCACGTCTGACTTCTGCAGGTACCAGGCGCCATAGGAGAGCAGCAGACAGGCGCTCAGCACCAGACTGAACTTGAGCAGGCCTCGGTGGGGCCGCATGGCTGCGGCAGGCGGGACAGCCACCGCCGTGGCAACCGCCAAGGGAGGAGCCGGGACGAGCTGAGCCACGCGCTGCACCTGGGGACAGAAGGAAAGACGATGTGGGTCACCACCTAGGGGGCATGAGGGTGTAGATATTGATCGTCCCCGCTGACATCTGCTGATGTAGTGCCACTCTATCGACTGGCGACCATTGTAGTTCTTCAGAGTGGATGAATACACATTTGACATTTGTCCGACAATGATCAATGACTTGTTTGCTGTTCCTGCAACTCTGTATTTAAAATCCAACGGCCTTACCGTCTACTAATACGTATGCGATCGAAATAAATACGTATTATCGAAATATTAAGGGAATAATTGTCTAAAGGCGGCCGCCCACTGCGCATTCGGCGCCCGATATCACTGCGAAATTCCGCCTCGGAAAATCGCGGCGATACCGCGGAATATCGTCCTTGTTCCGGCGGATTCGGCGCTGTCTGCTGGCGAGATTCTGCCCCGCCGACCTACAGCATGTCGCAACCTGTGCCTTCAACCTGTCCCAAGGTAACTTAATGATGGCCATTTTTCGACGAAGATGTAAGTTTAGAACCACGAAACTGTTACATGATAAATTGCACGGCGGCAAGAGCATGCTGTGCAAAATTTGTACCTCTATATTGCATAGATTCGCCACTGTTAGCCTGATCAATTTTGTTGTCCGCGGTTCCCCGACGTCCAGTCGCGGAAAAAGCTCGTTCGAATCAGCCTTTTTCCGCCGGTCCGCAGATGGCCGGCCGACGACATTCGTCCGCGATTTTTGACATTTCGGCTGACGCGAAGGCGGAAAGTCGCTAAAGATGCGCGGAAAGTCGCAGCGATATCGCGACCTCCGCGCGCCGAATGGCCTAGTGTGCGGCCGCCTTAAAGGCGGCCGCACACTAGGCCATTCGGCGCGCGATATACTGCGACATTTCGCCTCGGAAAATCGCGTCGATACCGCTGAATATCGTCCTTGTTCCGGCGGATTCGGCACTGTCTGCTCGCGAGATTCCGCCCTGCCGACCTACAGCATGTCGCAACCTGTGCCTACAGCCTGTCACAAGGTAAATTAATGATGGCCATTTTTCGACGAAGATGTAAGTTTAGAACCACGAAACTTTTCCATAATAAATTTCACAGCGGCAAGAGCATGCTGTGCAAAATGTGCACCTCTGTCTTGCATAGATTCGCCACTGTAGCCTGATCAATTTTGTTGTCCGCGGCTCCGCGGCGTTCAGTCGCCGAAAAAAGCTCGTTTGAATCAGCTTTTTTCCGCCGGTCCGCAGATGGCCGGCCGACGACATTCGTCCGCGATTTTTGACGTTTCGGCTGACGCGAAGGCGGAATGTCGCTAAAGATGCGCGGAAAGTCGTAGCGATATCGCGACCTCCGTGCGCCGAATGGCCTAGTGAGCGGCCGCCTTTATTTTTTTAATCTTGTTATAATTGACTTGCTATTTTGGCCGCCCGCCTGTTTTCAAGTATTAATAAAGCAGTATAAATATAATACAGACGCCGAATATAGGTGCATACCTGCTGTTGCCTACCGATCTGACAACATGTAAACGGAGATAAAATGCACTTCTGCCTGACGACCGGCACGGTCGTCAGGCAACGATAATAAACTATATGTTTCAAATGGTGCGCACCGAGGCCAAGCGCATCACACACAGCGATCGCTTCGATTATTGTCGCAGCCCAGCATCCCATTCATGGAGGTGCCAACCTCCCCCGGTGGTATAATGGACTCGCCCAGCAGTTATGACGTCACCTAATTTCGAGTGCGAATGGTCATATTAGACTTCGGGAATTTGCGGCCGGGGCGCTCCGCTCAGCGTAAGGGCGGACAGTGTGGCCCGGGCGGGGCGGTGACGTGAACCTTTAGTGTGAATCGTGTAAACGACATTACTCAGAAGACGATGGGTAAGAAGAGGAAAGCCGCGTCACCACTTCAGCCCAGCCCACCATCGACCAACGCCGTGACCAGGATAGCCGGCCAACAGAACCCGACCGCCTATATACGAACGAACTATATACGAACTATAGACGAACTTCGCCAACAAATGGCCGATCTCCAGCGTCGAGTAGATGAGCTGGAGATGCAAAACGACTGCCTGCAGCAACGTTCTCGACTTCCCTGCCTCATCTGTTCGTGCTCCGCCGTCCCCAAGTCAGGTCGCCCAGCCGAAATACCTGAGCTCATACAAGGTATTCTTAAGGATCACATGGGGTATAAGTTGGATCCAAGTCAAATCAAGTCATCTTTTCGCCTGCGCAGCGGGATGTTTTTGTGGAATTGACGTCTGTCGTCCCTGGGTCTGACCGGGACGTTATATTCTGATCCAAAACGAAACTTTGTGGGTCGGGGATTTTTATATCCGAGTCCCTGACCCGCAGGCGTCAACGCTTATTCAGAACTCTGCTTGAAATGAAGAAAGCAAAAACAATCTACTCGCTGTATACTCAGGCTGGGAGAGAAAAAAAAAATCCGAAAAAAGTTCCGACTCTCCACCCCTGAAAGTCTTGGACCTGGCGGTTTTGCGGCGGCTGACCGAGATGGAGCCACTAGGACCGGCGCAGGGGCGCACTCAGGCGCCACAGCGGGGCCGGGCAGTCGGGCAACTGACACCCGGCTCCGTCCCTCGTGTTGGCGCCGGATATGTGTCATCTAATCTCGACCCATCTCCGTCTGACCGTGACCTGGCTCCGCCTCTGCGGAAGGTGGCGGCGGAACCGCCGTCAGCCGACCCTGGCCCCGCGGCTGTGACCCGCCGTGACCTGGCGACGTGCCAGCCACCGGCCGGCCTGCGCAGTACTGACTGGTGCCGGGCCTGACGCTGCCGTGGCGGGGCCCGCCGCCACATATTCGACATGACCATGACCTGAGGTCAAATTTTGAATTCAGTTGACTTTACCATGTCACTTTTTTTTGTCGAAGCGCCTTTACGAGACAAACACGATGGTGTTTAAATTACTGTCATGTCTAACCAATTAAAAGTAATTTACGAAAAACTTTTAGGAAAACATTTCCTTGTGACCTTTGGTGACCTATAGGGCCTAAAATATTAACATGAGCTTAAATTTGAGTAAAAAAATGAGGAGATTGTAATTTTCATGAGCTTTCGATTTCTCTTTTCCGTTTGTTACTAGCTCTCATAGTTCCCGCGATATTTGGGGGTTTCTAGAGTAAAGTCCTTTATTTGGGAAATGTGACCTTTGATGACCTCTGGTGACCTCAATATTGACCTGAGCCATATAACTATTAGTAACTTCGAATGGCCTTGTAGAGATTTCGAACGCTGTTTTCCGCGTCTCTAGCTTTTTCAGTTTTCGAGTTAGGAGGGATCCCAATGGGATTTGCACGCTGATCATGCCGGCTAGCAAAAGTCATGTGCCGTTGACGTCACGACCAATCAAAGGCTGGTATTGGATGGGACCCTCCCGCGTAATTCTGAAGGTGCCAGAGTGAGCCCCCTGCGCAGGGGGTTGTCATCCCTTTAGTGGGCCACAGGGAATTAAATTGCTACCAAATACTGAAAATGTGAAGTCATTGGAATTATCTCAATCTGGTTGGTTCTCAAACACCCTCCTAACTCGGCTCCTATAAAGAGTAGACGAAATAAACAAAAAACACCGTTCGATAGCTCGTCAAGAATCAATTCGACACTTTTATTTGTTTGGGTTCAGGTCAATATTGAGGTCACCAGAGGTCACTAAAGATCACCATATATTTTGGGGTATTTTTCTTCTCGCAAATAACTTGTTACCTAATAAATATAATGCAATAATGTTAACACCATCGTGTTTTTCTCCTCCAGGCGGTTATAATAATATTCATGAGGACTAGGTTAGGTCAACTTATAAATTTGACCTCAGGTCAAGGTCACGTGGCGACTCAAGTAGGTTATGTTGCATATTGAAAAACGTGTCTCGACGAGACAAACACATTGGTGCCGGCTTCACTTCTCTATCTTCATTATATCGAGAGTTTTGACAAAACGGTGTTGGTGACCTCGGATGACCTAGATTGACCATTTAGGGGTCACTGAACAAAAATTTCACCTAGGTTATCAAGAATGGCCTATGACAACATGATCCATAAGGAATTGGACTGCTGTCTTGCGTATCCTCGGAATAGGAAGCATTTTAATATTTCCCATTGACTTATAATGGGGAGGTCACGAAATTGACCCGACCTTAGATCACTGATATACAAATCCAAGATAATCAAATTGTAGATATATACGACCTTAAGAAATCATGTAAGTTTGAAACCGATCACCCAACAACTGTGACTGGTAAGACAGCTTTTTTAGTTACTTTTTTCTTTTTTTGGAGATGGGGTCACGTGACCTGGTCTGGTGACCTGACCTGAGATGACCCGAGGTCAATAATTTTACATAATGTGGGTAATTGATGCCCAACAGCTGTCCTAGAAAAACCTTAGGGGTGTCTTAAACACAACACCCCCCCCCCCCCCACCGGCACGGCGCGGGGTAATTTAAATATAAATGCGTCGCTTTTACCCCGTACAAAACGAAATATAATCAGGCTGCAACGAGTTACCTACATCAGCGTACTGCTGTGCCGGTCTGGGCTGCGTGTCTAGTTTTATCGAAAAGTTACACTTGAGCCGGTCAACTGGCGGATCCAGGGGGGGGGGGGGGGCATCGGGGTTGCAAATGCCCCCCCCCCCCCACACAGGAATCTGGCGGGGGGCAGTATCCCAAAATTTGGCGATTTGGGTGGGAAATGACAGTGACACCCACATATTAATGATTGTCCACTCTCAATCTCCATTTTTATGAGTGAATTTTCCACTCCCAATTTATGAATTGTGATATTAATTATGACATTATTTTTTTATTTAAAAAATGCATGGAAATATGTAAATTACTGCTTTTCATATTACAAACCATTGTACTTGTTTGTACCATCTTCTACATAATTTTGCACTCTCATGGTCTGGCTTAAATTTTGCATTCTGACACCCAAGCAACAATACATAATTTTTTTTTGGACACTCAATACAAGCATGCCTCCCCCCCCCCCCCCCCCCTGCGCGTTCCCTGCACTGAACGTAGACAACAATGATCTTAGGAGAAAACTTCATGAAAACGGAAGTTTTTTTCTTCTCTCGAGTGATTGAATTTGAAGTTTGTATTTGATAGACAAAACAGCGCACCTGATGCAGTTCATGCAGCTCTAGTGACACTTAACCCGCGCCCGCGCCTCGCTGGGGGGGGGGGCAGAATCTGCCCCCCTTTTTGTTTTTCTCAATAACTTGAAAACTATGATAGATATCAACATTGAATTTTTAAAACCATAATTATGCTGCATCAATTAAACCCACTTCTCTCACCAAATTTCACTGAAATTGATGCAGTATTTTGGGAGATAATGACGTTTTAATGACGTCATGTCATGCCATTTTTGGTGGAAAAACGATCAATGTTGGGCAAACTGTAGAAAGTGAAGTTTTGAAGCAAACTGCAAATAAAAACGTTAAAAGAAAATAAATGACATTCTCTTCAAAATAGCTATCTCGTATTTGCGATATTTTTGGGTTTTGACCCCCAAAAATGAAATAAAAGTTGTGAAAAAACACGTTTTTTTTTCTCGTGAATTTGAAGTGAGTTTCGTAAGTTCGAATACCAAAGTAAGGTGACCGCCCCAAATCTACAGATACAAAAAATGGGGGTACTTTTTGCCACAAAAAAGACTCACAACAGAGAGAGAGGCTGGATCCGCCAGTGAGCCGGTCACCATGTGAAAAAGGCTGTGCGTCACAGGGATGGACAGAAGGGCAAATTTCCTCCCCCATCAACCCGCGAATCCGTGACTATATTGGAATCTGGTGATTTAGTGACTAAAGTGGACTTTGTTTATTTTTTAGAAGAAAAAACAATATTGGAGGCTGGAGGACAAAATTAAGTGCCTGAAATCCGGGGAGAAACTCAAATTTAGGGTAGGTTATGTCGCATTTGTGCTCCGTGATTTTATGAGACCTTCATGTCAGCTTCACGCCAACATTCCCGATATTGTTGAACTGATTGCAATCGCGCTGCTGCTATGTCGGCCACAGTCGGACACAAAGAACTGGTAAACTGGTGAAGGATCTTTGGTCTGATAGATTTGGTGGCAAATTTAACGAACTGAAGACTGTGGAGAAAGACAGATGTGCAAAGGAAGTTTTCATCCGTGAATTTGGAATCCAGCTGCACGATATACCAATTGACGAATTTAAAAGTGAATGGTCAAAATCACATTATTGCGTGCTAAAAAAGGAGGTAAGAAAACCCCCGGCATACCTTCGTAAACAACTGCCGTCCAAAGTTAAATTTATGACATCACGCCTTTGGGACCAACAACAGCAGGAAACCCTTCCCACAACCGATAGAGCGACCTCAGAGGACAGATGCGGTGATTCTCCCGCGCGGATGTCCGACGATGATAGTATAGATATGGATGCCTCTGTTCAGACCGACGTGCAGCCTTGCACAGAGGCTGTCTTTGAGCAAAGTCGGCAGCAACAACCCCACAAGCAACAATCCTCCGCGACTGATGAAGCGACCTCAAGAGGACAGATGCGGTGATTCTCCCGCGCGGATGTCCGACGATGATAGTATAGATATGGATGCCTCTGTTCAGACCAACGTGCAGCCTTGCACAGAGGCTGTCTTTGAGCAAAGTCGGCAGCAACAACCCACAAGCAACAATCCTCCGCGACTGATGAAGCGACCTCAGATGACAGATGCGGTGATTCTCCCGCGCGGATGTCCGACGATGATAGTATAGAATGGATGCCTCTGTTCAGACCGACGTGCGGCCTTGCACAGAGGCTGTCTTTGAGAATAATCGCCAGAAACAAAACCTTCCTCAACAGCAGCAAGAGCTATCTGTTGATGACCCTGATGCGGTAGCCATGGAACAATCTGCCGAGCCACAACGTGCATTGAACAAAACAGAGTTCAATTCTCGCATATTTCAAAAGAAGCCCTGAAATATCTCGGCTCGCTGGGCAAACGACTGTTATCCCCAGCTATTGACACCTATTTCTGGATCTAAGCGTGATTACAAAACTAAATCATCAAGCACAAATGCCGAAATAGTAATGGTCTTAGAACCGTTGCCCCATGGCGATTTATCTGTAAGGACCACCGCTGAAGCTGATACTATTTTATTTGGGAGTGTGCCTACTCACATCGCTTAGTTGGAGTTATTGACACTGGTCTATAGAACACAATTTTCTGAATTGAACCATTACTTCATTTCTCCAGATTCACCCTAGTTGCTGATATATTCAAAGACTCCAGGAATTTGCTTGGGAGCAAAAAGTTATCAGGTAGACTCCAGAGGGCTTCCGCTACTAGAAGCACTGCAACTATCGATTAAACTGCTAGCATATTGTTAGCGCCGGCCAATAGCATTTCAACAAAACAGCTCGTGCACGCTGATAGCAGCAGCCGAACAGAAACTGGACGGCCATCATGTTTTTCGATGATGGCCGATGGCCATTTTTTAAAGGGAAATAATGACCTTTTGATTTTGTTAGCAACAATTTCTTAGGCTACCGTTATGGTTTTAAAATTATTTTATTTAAATTTAAGAATTAAATAAAATTATTCCCAAATTCAAAGTTGTAAGTTTGGAAAAAATACAAAACAAGTACCTTGTGTACTTCATGAAGGTCATTGACAAATTCGTCCTTCCCTACCATTGTTTACATCGAATGCGACATTTTTGGAGGCTCTGTGACGTTTCCGATCAAACTGAGCGCTGCTCGGACACACGCTAGTAGCGCTTTCGTTCTCCATGGCAACCAGGCGTCAGCCAATCAAAAGCCAGAAAGGGAATACGTTCTGGCTTTTCATTGGCTCACGCCTGGTTGCCATGGAGAACGAAAGCGCGTGCGTGCGTTCGAGCAGCGCTCTGATCCGTGAAGCAATCCGTGAAGCATCCGTGATGCATGACTGACTATCAGTATAAGTCATGAATAACAACAACATGCAAACTATACCAACTCGAATAAAATAAGGGCGGAATGAATTGAACCCCAGGCAAGCTAGTATTCGCAAAGCACTCGGCACTGCGCCACAATAGCAAAAGGTGAGGGAAATGCATATTGGATACAATAATATTACGTCACAAGTTTCTGAAGTGTCAACTACTATGAAATACAGTGATAAAATACCTTTAATAATGATTAACAAGAAAATTCAAACTTAAAAACAATAATTTGAATAAGTCTTTAATTAGCTTTCAACTCAAAATCAGATATATTTTGCAATGCTACACAAGAATGGCACCAGTGACGTCATTAACAAAGCCTGCTACGGGACTTGGGTATACTAATCAGGCTCGCTCGCCACAATGGTTAAGTGCGCCGAGAAGCATGACAATGACTTTGTAAACAAATCGCCGACGCTAAATAGGTCGCCGTCGATGTGCATCGATGAGCTTCCGATTTAATTGCCAGTTTTGTGTTATTGTTTGTTAGTTTTTTGGGGAAAAATTATTATTTTTCATGATAATATAAAGCATAGTGTTTATACAGCCACATACAAATTATACAATACTCTTAATGTTGAAAACAAATGAATCGATTTTCAAAAATTGAGGGTCGCAACCACTAACTATGCTGCCGTTGATGTGCATCGATGAGCTTCCGATTTCATTGCCACTTTTTCCAATCGCTGTTAGTTTTAGAAGATCGCGGGGCATATAACCACAAGCAGAACGCACAATATATTTTCCACTCCATTGCGTAAAAAAACAATACGGGAAAAGCCCGCAGTTTGATGAGGACCAAAAGTACTTGCAAGTACCGGTTCGTTAAAAGTGTGGAACGCTTATCAACTTTAACTTGAAATATCTTTCGGTAGGAAAGTTTTCATGCAAAATGTGATGAATTTACAATATATTTTGGTCTCGTCTGGCGATTTCAAGTGCTAACTCCATTTTTGTGGAAAAAGGTCATTATTTCCCTTTAAGAAGATATAAATTTAGAGCTACGAAACTTGCACATAATAAAGTTCACAGTGGCAAGAACGTGCTGTGAAAAACTCGTCTTTCTATCTTGCATGCATATGTGACCGTAATTGTATTGTCTTATGTGCGCCGTTTTACATCACAGACCCATAGTGGCGATCGTTTTATAGATATCGAAACAAAAATAAACAAAAAAACAATATAAGTGAAAATTCAACTAAAGGGGCTCCAGATGTGAATTTCATCATATACAACAATCAAACCAACAGCTTCTTACTGTATGAAAAATATTTTTGACATTCCAAAACAGTAGGCACACTCCCTTTAACATGAAAGACAATGACATGAATGCCTCTAAACAGATCAGTGCATTTTCGGAGGAAACCCTTCTCCATGAGACCTAGACGCGATATCCTGGAGGAATGGTGAATAAGCGTAATGACTGTTACCTCATAGTAGTTCTGCAGATTCTTCCACTGCTGAACGTAAAAGCGGGGCCCTGCCACGATAGTCTAGCTTCTTATGTTATTAACCTGCTTCGGGATTGCTATAACTGCAAAGGCTATACTATAATCCACAAACAATCAAGAAGGTACTTTCGGAGAGGTACGCGATTTTTGACAATGACGATCAGCAGGATGCCTCGGAACATTGACATGCATCATGATGCTATTGACAGATGGCGGAGCAAATACCAATAGCCTAATGATTGATACGACATTCACGTTGAATTCCAAACATTGCTTGCGTGTCTCAGACAAAAGCAATAGTCGGTATCAGATACATCTGTGGGGTAATAATAACAAGAATAGCGTACATTCGTGTTTAAGCGAGCACTGCTCAGAAACCATGGTAGACGATTATAAGTGTGCAAATGTCCAGTGTGACAAACTTGGAAGCCTACATACGATATCCATCGTTTCTGAACCAGAAATCATGGTGTTAAATATCCTGCGTTTAGGTTATGATAGACGTTGGCAAACTGCTCTTGAATGTCCTCTGGAAGGTCTTCGTATCCCAAAAGGAAATGCACATACCAGCTGATCGGTGCAATATTGCATCAGGGAGTGTCCAGGCTTTCGGGCCATTACCAATGCCTTATCAGGAAAGGAGAGCTGTTCTACAAGTGCAATGACAAGGAAATACAAATTATTGAAACTGGCGCAGCTAAAAAGTGCTTTCGTCCCACGCATGTATGCTAATATATCGGAGGATGCGGTCTTGGCGTTGACGGACGGCGGCAGCACGCTTGCCATAATACTTGTTTATGATGGTACCGAAATTGTGAAGCGTCCAATTTCTCTTACTGCCGTTAATGGTGCACACCCGGCGGTACTGATTACTCATGATTTGTGCAGCTGTACCCAACATGCTGCAGTATAACTCATGCATAACCGTGCATGATCATGGAGCAGATCAGCCGCCGAGGCTGAACAACGCATAATCGGCTTGGAAAGACCAGCAGCACGACAACCTGCAGCGGGACATGCATAATCATGTTCGCGACATCTGACGCTAAGGCTGTAAGACGCATAATCGTCTTACAAAGGCCACGACAACCTGAAGCGGGACATGCATAATCATGTTCGCGACATCTGACGCTAAGGCTGCAAGACGCATAATCGTCTTAGTGGAATTGCTGACCTAGGAACACGTAATTGTTATTGAAGTTAGTGTTGACGCAGGCTAAAACAATGTACTGGACGTCTTCATATGATATATGCTAAATATATTTGCAGGTTTATGTGAAGTGTTCCGATGTTATATTATCATGATCGTAAGATATTGTTTGACTTGGGTGATGGGCATTACTGGTGGACCGTGGTTTGGTTTCTTCAGGGACATTTGTGTGTAACTTTCTATTTGATAATTGTTTTCGGTGCGACTGGGCCACGCCAACTTCAAAGATAGTGTGACCATGGTCAACCCTGTCATGCTACGTTTCCTACCAATTTGTTTGTATTCCCACCGTCTTTACTCCATGTCTGGCGGAAATACTGTGGTTGTCAAGTATTAACTATATCGATATCGTGTCAACTGATAAAATGTTTTGGACATTTTGGTAATTTTTTATCTGGGCAAATGCAGAAAGTTTCCGCATTTCTAAGGAAATCCCTGATCCTATTGATGTTGTTTACAATCGCATCACTGACCACCAAAGAAACACATTACAGGTCAAGTTAAAGTATTATTGGAGGCTAAGAAAGTTACGAACACTGCATCTACGGGCGTCGGGCACACCAATCAATGACTGAAGAGTTCAACTGGTTGTGTCATGCACGGTTGTGAAGGTGACTGGAATCGATCCCTTGTCCAACTAATGACATCCCAGTGGCACTTAATGTGCGGAAATAAATGTGTGAATGAGATCCGTTTGTTTTCAAACGGGCTCTCGACGCAGCTAATTTGACAACAGCATGACATATATATAACCATATTTGGTTTCATTAAAATAGCAATGTTAATGCTAAGGCTGCGTCGAGTGCGGGCAGCGTGGTACATGAATGAACTGTGGAAATGCCTCTGGACTCCAGCATTCCTCAGTACATTCATATACCAATCCATACGGCTCCTCGTCGTTGCCGCTGCCTGGGGTGGCAGGCTCCGCCTGACATGCTGAGAGATGGATAAAAAAGCATTATGTCTGTACTGGGTTATTCCAGGACAGATCAACAAGCGAAAACCCCAAATTAACATCTCAGATACATCTCAGATTAATCACCATAATCAAATTCATCACCATACATCTCCGGGTCGGAGTCTGTAAGATTTTAGCGACTCCGACTCCGACTCCGGCCAAAACTGCCGACTCCGACCGACTCCGCAGCCCTGATTTCAATTGTTTTCAATTTCACATTCATTCGCTATTTGCAGATATTCACATTCATTCGCATTCGCTATTCGCTTTTTGGCAATTGGCGATTGCTTTGGTCGGTAGAGGAGTCGGTCGGAGTCGGCAGTTTGGCCGGAGTCGGAGTCGCCTTATCTTACCGACTCCGGCGCCGAGTTTGGTTTTGTGGTGAAATGATTTTCCGAGAAATACATAATCGTGTAAATATTCCAACTCCGACTGCGACCCCCTAATGAATGCGTTTACATCGTTCTGTGCTCCATTCCAGTGGAGCCGCCGCAGGCAGGATGAGGAGCGTCGGGGCCGCAGTCATGGGCGCAGCGGCAGTCACAGCCGCACCATCACACATAGTCGCATCCGCGACAGGAGCCCGCGGCACGCTGCGTACGGCCGGCCCTCCACGGGACTGCGCCCCCCCCCCCCCCCCCGGCTCGTCGTGGAACAGCGTGTCGCCCTATTTGGGAATAGCCATGTGGGCGGCCGCGCATTCCCTTCGGGCCGGGAGGACGAATTGGAGCGCTCGCTCGGGCGCCACTCGGTGATAGTGAAATGGATCAGGCCCGAGGGTGGTGTAGTCGGTGGCCTTGGCGGCGGCACCGACGAGGACTGGCGCCGCCTCAACACTGCACTGCACTGTGTGGACGGGGTATGGCCGTCTTTCGCTCTGATAAGCGTGGGGAGACCGGTCCTGGTTCCTAAGACCAGGACGAGGAGCCTAAGCCGGATCGCTGCCGGCAGCAGCAGCCGGTGGTGCTCCTGGAGGGCACCGAGGGGGCCGCCGCGCGAGTGATCTCCGGGATGGAGCACTTGGTCAGCACGCTGACGATCATGATCCCGGGCATACGCCCGGTGATCATCAGCGTGCTGCCCCTGCTGGGCCTGCGCCTGTCGGACGAAGCGCTCGCTTTGTTCCGCAACCTGTCGGAGTCTCTCCCGACAGGTGGCGCAGCAAAGGGGGGTGGCTCTTCCTCCACATGGAGGCGGTCCTGAGCCGGGGCTCTGGTGATGCTCCCGCCTGGGTGACGCCGACCACCCCTGAGGAGCGGGGCGTCGCCATGCTCCACGGCGAGGCTGCCGCCGACTCCCGAGCGACGCCCTGGAGGTGTTGGAGGACGCCGCCAGCGCGGAGGACGTGGCGGCTGTCCGAGCGGCGGCAGCGGACTTGGCCGCCAAGACGAGCGAAAAGCTGGCCGCCGCAGCGGAGGCCGTCGGCGAGGCCCGCGCCGCAGCAGAGGCCGCCATCGCCATCGCCATCGCCAGACAAGTGGAGGGTGAACTGGCCCCGCTCCGTCGCGCCCTGGAGCCCTGAGCACAATTTGGCCTGAAGGGCACTCTGTCGGCCTGGGGCCCTGTCAGCCTGATAGGGCATTTGGTCGGCATCAGGACACTTGGTTGCCCTCCATTAACATAATGGTGTTGATTGGAAGGATTTGACCTAAAAATAAGCATTTGCATCCTAACACAAAATAATCCTTAAGTCCTTATGTATGCATTTGTTCATGCATGACATGTTTGTGCAAATATGTAGATGGAGAAACCAACTCAGGCTGGAGCATGCAAGAAAGGAGCCCCAAGAGCACTGCCAGGGGCCCAGAAGAGGAAAAGGCGTCAAGATCAGAAACAGTTTTTAAGCAAACTGCCCAAAATATCCTATTTCTTTAAAGGAACCAGGAGAACATCAGAATATGAGGTGGGCTGGGCTATCCCAGAACTGTTGAAAGCAAACCCAGGGTACATTGAAGGGGGTATGCTCAAATTCAGTATATATGATCTCAATAATTAGCCTACTCTTAGGCTGTTCTTTGAAATTGTGTATCATTTCAATTTGAATTTACATTGTTCGGATTGATTTTGCTATTTTCATCTTTATTTTCCAAATATCATTGAAAATATAATAGTCCTAGTTCCAAACCCTGAGTATAGTATAATGTGATGTAAACTAAATATGGTGACATTCTAGTAGGCTACAAACATTGCGCACTTGTTCTTAATTTGATTTGTTTGTTTTGACTCTTATTTTCCAGACCATTTTTCATAAGATAATGTTCGTACTGAAGAAAGCTTCCGATTCTTCCGACTGCGTTTGATTTAAATTTGTGCATATTTATAGACAAGACAGAGCCACAGAGGTACGCTTGAGAGTCCAACGTTGGTCACGAAGATGGCTGGTTGTGCTGTGCCAGGTGCGACAACGGTACAGCTGCTCGAAAGGTGCAAACCCGACCAGGAAGGTGTATTATTTTTCGTTTCCGAAGGAAAGATTTGGCTCCGAGGTGGTGGCAGGCTATTAAAAGAGAAGATTCGGAACTTGATGACCATGTTGATCCCCGTGTGTGCTCCATTCATTTTAAAGCCTCTGACTTCTACGAAATTCCACCAACTTCACACAAGAGGAGTAACCTCCACCCAGACACCAGGTGGGTGGCAAGAGGACATGTGACCAAATGGAGGAATCTGATTGGAGGCCCGGGTTTGTCTAGTAAACTGGCGCATTGTCTAGTGAACTGGCGCATTAGCTACCGCCATTTCTGACAAACAAATAATGGACTAGTTGCAGGGTACCTAAGTCACTACTTTTATGTGTTTGATGAAAAGCAAATTAATAAAACATATTTTTTTAGATTGACACTTCACTATAAATTCCTCCGGATTATTAGTTTAAAAAAATAAATAATTAAGTATATTTACGTAATTTGAAATTCTGCTCTCCGATTGGTCGTGACGTCAGATGGCAACAGTTCAGGCGGTGAAAGTAGTCTTGGGCGGCTCGGTTGACGCATTTCTTTTTAATAAGCTTCCCCCTCACTCAAGAAGTAGTGGTGGTGAACATGATTTACCCCCCCCCCCCCAACATAAATTTGTCAGAGGGACCCTCCAAGAAGTTGACCGAAGGCCCCGAGGTGCCCCAGCCAGTCTGAGGGGCCCTCTAAGGCCGACAGTAGGCCCCCAGTCGGCCTGAGGTGGCCCTGGCCGGAGGGGCCTTCGGTAGGCCTGATGGGACCCTCGGTAGGCCTGAGGGGCCTTCGGTAGGCCTGAGGGGCCTTCGGTAGGCATGAGGGGCCCTCAGTAGGCCTGATGGGACCCTCGGTATGGCCTGATGGGGCCCTTGGTAGGCCTGAGTGGGCCCTCGGAAGGCCTGAGACTTCAACATGGGCCTGTCCGACGTTTTTTTTGCGACTATTTAGGTCCCTGCAAAATATAGTGGTATCCGAGGAGATACCATTTCGCGCCATTTTTTTTAGGGGGGGGGGGGGTTACCGTGAGATGGGGCCGCTTTGATCGAGTGGGCCCCTGGGTTTGTTCCCCCCCATCCGAAAATACCCACCGCGACGGATACCACCTCCATAAGCGCTCTATCCGAACGCGAGCGATTTGTGGGCTGTGATTGAGACCGTCTGGTGAGGAATATAAGGCGGGAAAAGCTACCGCCGGGTGATAAAAAAAATACCTTTTTCCATTTTCTATCCATACCCGGGTCATGAATCCACCTGCGAAGTCATTTAGTACCTACATATTTTTTCCCTAAAAAGCATTGCAAAATCTCCATGTTAAAGCAATTGGAGTATCAGCTGACTGAGATTCCTTGGAGCCAACCACACTGGAGGATCCCGGCGATTGGTTGCACGTGCGCTGGGAGGTCACGTGACTGAAACCTTACGCCTCTATCTCTATTAAAGGAAATAGTTCACCTTCGGAATTTTTCAGAACACGATTTTATTATATTTTGTAATACAGTTTCTTTTTTCTTTTTAGAAATGGTCCTACATCGCGCCAATTCAGTACAGAAGGTTGTACATTATTGATTTTATGGTGTGCGTTATTGGTCTGCGCATGCTCCATAGCAGTGCTGGCACTTTCAGACGGTACGGTACATCATATATGCGCCGTATTCCTTCGCCAAAAAGTCAAATATCTTCGGCTGGAGTCTTTTCAGCCAAGACAAGTTCCAGATAAGGATTTCTCAACACGGGCTACAAAACTGCTATTTCAGTTAAAAACCCATGTTGAAGGTGAACTATTTCCTTTAAAGGGAATAGGTCACCTTGAAAGTTGTCTTGAAGTTCAACCATTAGGTGCATCTTGAACTCAAAACTATGAATATGACTTTGGTTTGGACAACTGATGGATATATGTGGAGAAAGAAGTAGGTTTCTCCTTCTATTTCACGAGAAATCGTACGATAGCAGCTGGCGTTCTGACTCCGCCCCGCTCCGCCTGACGCCAAGTACAGTCTCTGACAAGGGGCCACCACGCCGCCCGGGCGGCTGAGCGGATATTAACGAGGCGTCGTGACCAGAGACTACGTGCCAGAGAGTGTACCTGCCTCCGGCGGCGCGGCGGCGAGCGTTCATTCCCCGATCGTGACCCGGAACAGCGGGATTGAAATCGGGCCCACTAGTCCTGTGTCGAAATTACTTAACGTAGAGAGTTAATTCTTTCACCACAAACCATTTTTAGATCTGCTATACAAATCTGCTATCTCAGTCCAAAACCCCATGTTAAAGGTGAACTAATCCCTTTAAGTACCTTGCCAGACACCATACCATCGATCATCCTAACCGCTACCTCGACCTCAACCTCCTCCATCCGGCCTACCAGTACCAAGTGCAAGCTCAGGTGATGACATGATGTCCTATGTTTTTCCACTATTTTCTTGACTTTTAATCCTCTGATATTCCTGATCTGGATCTTCTACGTGAAAATCCTGGTAATACTTCAGTAACGCACCTTCCCAGTTTAATGTAATCTTGAGGTACCTGGAAGAATAATCAGTCAGCTGACAGCATATTTAGTTGCAGAGTGAAAATGGTGCCAAATAATTTTGTGAGCCGGTAATACACAAGTCAACCACTAAACCCCATCACGCTCATACTAAACCTCTGTTCCTGGGCAAGGCCATAGAGACTAGGTAGACCCGTCCGGGGTAGGCAGCGAAATGCGTGATGTCCCTAGTTAACCAAGCACCAGCTGATATTAGCTGTCCGATTCTGCAGCCTTCCGGCGACCCTGCCTCGGGGTCCTCCACCGCCCGATCCTGATCCGGACACCGACGATCCTCCTGCGTGGGCGCATCGTCAGGATGCTGGACCGTCTGCGGACGTTGAGGTAGGAACGCGGTCTTTCACAATGTTGGATCCGGAGCGACAGATATGTTGGTTGGATGGGGGCTAAATCCGGAAAATTCCGATGCATTTTTGAAAACACGTCATATTGGTCTCCCTTTGCATGACAAATTGATTTAGATGATGCTTCCTCCTTTTTAAAAGTTGCTAAAGTTTTCCTTTTCGACAGGAAATTTGTGAATTTTCGGCCGATTTCAGGAGTGTATCTTCCTGGATTAAGTATTTTGTTCTCACGTCTCGGTATCGGTACATTTCGTGTAAAACCTTTGAGGGGCTCGTCACTCGTGCCTTTCCTACTAGTTAATCAAGCACCGGCTGATTAACTGTCCGATTCTGCAGCCTTCCGGCGACCCTGCCTCGGGTCGCGGTCCTCTACCGCCCGATCCTGATCCTGTCACAGACAATCCTCCTGCGTGGGCGCATCGTCAGGATGCTGGACCTCCAGAAGCTCCCTCGACTCATGGTAGGTATGCCATTTGTTTGAGGCTTGTGACGTTGACGAAGTTTACCCATTTTGCCCATTTTGTATAATTATATGCTCATTCACGATTCTAGCTTGATAAAATTAGATTTCTGCGCATTTACTATTTGGATGACATTGACATGATCTCAGAGGTCACCTAATGACACAGGACCTTAAAATCCGGTATCACGTATCAACGGGTTCCTCGTAACAAGCAACTCGCTCGTTTGTCTAATCGAAGCTCAATTAGCGTCGAAACGCCAGGAGGTCGTAACCCCCCCCCCCCCCGCACGGTCACGTAGGTATCGGACGCTGCACTGGCGAGAGTTAAGCATTGTGGCATACAACAGAAACAAAATTAAGCTTAACCCTCGCCCTACGGGAGCTTTTTTCACCTTCGTCCTACGGGGGGGGGCTGACAGCCCCCCTGTTAACTTCCAAACCAAGCAACTTAAAAGCAATGCGGTAAGAACCAGCATGTTGCATGTCATGAGAGGAATCTAACAGTATGCGATTTTTAGGTTTCAGGTCAACGGTTGACCTTCCAGGTCAAGTGAATGACCTCGGATTTACCACGTCCAGAACAGCGATTTTGCTCTTCAGAAAACCACAAAATTAGAAATTGATAAATGTAAATAAAAAGGCATGTTTCTAGACCAGTTTGGGCTCAGAAATACAAAAAAGGTAATTATTTGTTCGTATCTTGTCCACAAAAGTAAAAAAAAATGGAAAAAAAAATGACGTCATCACTTTCTTACACTCGGTCAAAAATGAAGATATTACTTTGAAATTTGGCATGGGTATTGTCCATACTCAGTTCTCTCACATATATTCCGTTTTTTTAATATCTTTGAAAATTGTGATTTTGTGGGGATTTTATTTTATTTTAGGGGTCAAAAACTAAATTTTGGCAATCCGAGATTGCCATGTTAAAGAGAATGCCATTTTGTATCTTTGGTGAATTGCGTTCGCAATTTGCTTTAAAAGTCTGTTTTCTACGATTTTTCATTTTTTTACCAACATGACGTCATCAAAACATGATTATTTCCCAAACTACTTAAAGGGAAATAATGACCTTTTGATTTTGTTAGAAACAATTGCTTAGCTACCGTTATGGTTTTAAAATTATTTTATTTAAATTTAAGAATTGAATAAAATTATTCCCAAATTCAAAGTTGTAAGTTTGGAAAAAATACAAAACAAGTACCTTGTGTACTTCATGAAGGTCATTGACAAATTCGTCCTTCCCTACCATTGTTTACATCGAATGCGGCATTTTTGGAGGCTCTGTGACGTTTCCGATCAAACTGAGCGCTGCTCGAACACACGCTAGTAGCGCTTTCGTTCTCCATGACAACCAGGTGTCAGCCAATCAAAAGCCAGAAAGGGAATACGTTCTGGCTTTTCATTGGCTCACGCCTGGTTGCCATGGAGAACGAAAGCGCTACTAGCGCTCTGATCCGTGAAGCAATCCGCGAAGCATCCGTGATGCATGACTGACTATCAGTATAAGTCATGAATAACAACAACATGCAAACTATACCAACTCGAATAAAATAAGGGCGGAATGAATTGAACCCCAGGCAAGCTAGTATTCGCAAAGCACTCGGCACTGCGCCACAATAGCAAAAGGTGAGGGAAATGCATATTGGATACAATATTATTACGTCACAAGTTTCTGAAGTGTCAACTACTATGAAATACAGTGATAAAATACCTTTAATAATGATTAACAATAAAATTCAAACTTAAAAACAATAATTTCAATAAGTCTTTAATTAGCTTTCAACTCAAAATCAGATATATTTTGCAATGCTACACAAGAATGGCACCAGTGACGTCATTAACAAAGCCTGCTACGGAACTTGGGTATACTAATCAGGAACAACTCGCCACAATGGTAAAGTGCGCCGAGAAGCATGACAATGACTTTGTAAACAAATCGCCGACGCTAAATAGGTCGCCGTCGATGTGCATCGATGAGCTTCCGATTGAATTGCCAGTTTTGTGTTATTGTTTGTTAGTTTTTTTTGGGGAAAAATATTATTTTTCATGATAATATAAAGCATAGTGTTATATACAGCCACAGACAAATTATACAATATTCCTAATGTTGGAAACAAATGAATCGATTTTCAAAAATTGAGGGTCGCAACCACTAACTATGCCGCCGTTGATGTGCATCGATGAGCTTCCGATTTTATTGCCACTTTTTCCAATCGCTGTTAGTTTTAGAAGATCGCCGGGCATATAATCACAACAAGCAGAACGCACAATATATTTTCCACTCCATTGCGTAAAAAAACTACGGGAAATGCCCGCAGTTTGATGACGACCAAAAGTACTTGCAAGTACCGGTCGTGAAAAGTGTGGAACGCTATCAACTTTAACTTGAAATATCTTTCGTTAGGAAAGTTTTCATGCAAAATGTGATGAATTTACAATATATTTTGGTCTCGTCTAGCGATTGCAAGTGCTAACTCCATTTTTGTTGAAAAAGGTCATTATTTCCCTTTAACTAATTTCAATTAATTTTTACAGCATACGTATAATTGCTGCAAACTCAGCTACCAAAAAGTTCAGCAAGATGCACCGCATGTGTAAAAAGTTATTCACGAAAAACCTCAGGGCGAGGGTTAACCTGCGACCTGCAAGGGGTATTTTATGCAGTGTCCTAGGATTGCAAAACTTGAGTGGAAAACGACACCGTGGGCAATATTTTTCCACTCTTTCCTCAGTTTTACTGTGAATTTTCCACTCCCTAACTCAAGATGTATTGTGTAACTATAACCCTAACTCTGACATTACTAATGCTAATATTAACCCGTGGAGGAAAAAATGATAGGAAAGTACTGCCATTTATAACAGCTGATTCTGATGGGTGAGTTTTGGCAAAGCCGAATTATCATGTTTTTTAGGTTGAATTTTCCACTCTTTATGGTTATTTTTGGCCCAATTTTCCACTCCGCACCCTGGCTTCAAAGCAATCCTAGGACCCCGATTTTATGACTCTGAATATTTATACAAAAAGACCGGGAAACGGCGGGGCGTAGTTGACGCTGTTTCGTGTACCTTGTTCCTGATTTTACGCAATTGTACGCAAGTTGAATCGTCCCAAAACAGTTGATCAATAGCTAGTCACCATAGCATTAATATATATATATATATATATATATATATATATATATATATATATATATATATATATATATATATATTCCCAGCTTCCCCGACCGAATCCTGAATTTCCCAGAATTATGAAAATATAATAAATCCTTCCCCTTCCAGCCTCCAACGACATCGGAAATTACATCGAACACGTCCCACGCTCCAAAGTGCTTTCCCTGCTCAACAACTGCTGGAAACCCAGACCGACCTACAGCTTCCCCTACGTGCAGCAAGGGAGCAAGAGGCGCCGCTTCCAGTACAGGCATCTGGAGCATTTCAACTGGCTCGCTTACAGCGCCGTGTCGGGAAAGGAAGGTGCGTTCTGCAGGCTGTGCGTCCTCTTCTCTCGGCGCTGGGGTGGGCGGGGGTCACAGGATCTAGGAATGTTAGTGACCAGACCGATGAACAGATTCAAGGACGCGACGGAGGTCTACACCAACCACCAGCGTCAGGCTCACCACCTCTTCGCGCTAGAACAGGCCAACAAACTGATGTCGACAGACTGCAGCACAGAGGTTCGAATGTCGCTGAAATGCTGGGGCGGCAGGACATCACGGAACGCGCCAGGGTCAAACAGAAGAAGGAAGTGGAGCGAATGGCGCTGAGTCCATCGCCGACACCGTACTCCTGTGTGGCGGCCAAAATCTGCCCATCCGAGGTCATCGAGACGCCGGTCGTGTGAGCCTCCACGCAGGAGGGAAATTTCAAGGCGCTGCTGCGTTTCCGTGTCCGGAGCGGCGATGGCGACCTGGCTAACTGGATCCGCTGCGCTCTAGGAAACGCGCTGCATACCAGCTGGGAGACGCAGAACACCATGGTGGCTATCTGCGGGCGGCTGGTCGCCAGCAGCATCGCCGAGCGCTTCTACAGGGCCGGCATATACTCAGTCATCGCCGACGAGACGACCGACGTCGCCACAAGGCAACAGCTGGCAATCTGCGTGCGCTACGTGGACCCAGGATAATAGAACAACGGGTAGAACAGTAAGGAATGTAACGCCCAAATGAATTAGACAAGATATAATTTGTATCTTAATTGTTTTGTCCATTATAAATTAAAGGTATTGTTTATTATCAATAACTTATATTTCCATAGATTACATCTTTATTTATTGAATTAAACGCCAGCAACTATACGAAGTAGTAGTCAAAGTAGTGTATTTGCAGTACATGTAGTAACATTTGGAAACGATCATATTAGATTCTACTACGAAGTAGTAGACGAATTGGTGTATATTTTAGTACTGTAGTAGCATTTGGAAGCGATCAGCGGTCGTTCAGACATTTTTTAACCCCCAAGCCCATTTAACCCCTTTACGCCCGGAATATATAAAAATTATAAATTAAAACCTTGTAGCTAAGACTTGTAGCTATCTGTTCCAGAAGTCGGATTTAAAATATGTACCTTAAGTTACGAGCCAGTCTAGTCTGAAAATCATCGATTTAACATGGAAACCCTATGGTGTAGTAGGTTTTAACGCCCAAACGCCCGAGTGCTGCCAACCGTTACTGGTGGGGGCTGCGTGGACCAGCCTGCCGAGAGCCACAGCGATGCCATGCCTGTCGTTCGTGAAGACGTAGTGGGGCTGGTCAACCCATCCCAGACCACCGGCAAACACCTGGCGGAGGCCATCCTTGACAAGCTACGCCAACTGTCGCTGGACGTCCGTTCGCTGAGGGGCCAGGGCTACGACGGTGGAGCTAATATGAATGGAGTTCCAGGGGTGTGCAGAGCGAGCTGAAATTCATCCAGCCCCTGGCCCTCTACACACTGCGCAGCACACCGACTAAATCTGGCACTGATGAAGGCGAGCGATATGCCGGCCATCCGAAACCTTCTCGGGACGGTACAGAGCGTCTGCAGCTTTTTCAGCAGGTCTGCAGGCCGAACATCTCTTCTGGAAAACTGTGTCGCCGCTGAGTGTCCTGAGGCAAGGGCGCGCAAGCTGAAGCCGCTGTGCCAAACGAGGTGGGTCGAGAGGCATGACACCGTCATCGTCTTCTGGGATCTGCTACCGGCGATCGTTGCGGCGCTGCAGGAGGTTGCTGGTGCCTCGACCGACTCGAAGACAGTGTCTACTGCCAACGGCATGGTGCTCTCCGTCGCCAGCTTCGAGTTTGTAGTGACCCTGGGCGCCTGCGTCGATACTTTTTTTTTTGGGGGGGGGAGTGGTTCTCGCCCACCCCGTAGTCCAGCCTTTAGCTATATGCCGCCGCGGGTGGGGAGGAGAACCACTCCCCTCCGGGGCGGGGAACGTCGAGACGTACGGCGTAACACTCCGGCTGTCACGCCACCTTCAGGCTCCGAACATGGATGTAGCAGAAGCGTTCGACAAAATTCAAGAGACCCAGGAGGTCATCGCCCAGCTCCGTGAAAAGTTCGACTCAGAAGTGTTCGAGGTCGCCGCAGCGAGGAGTTGGGCATCGAAGTCCGTGCCCCTCGCACAGTTGGGCGCCCGACACCGTGGCAACGGCCCATCAGAGCCCGCGCAACCACTATCGTCGCAACATGTGGAACCCCCTCATCGACGGCCTTTCAGTACAGCTGAAAGAACGCTTTCCACCGGCTGCAACGGTGGTCACGCTGGAGAAGCTGTTGCCATCGAAGGTGGGCCGAATGGACGTCGACGAAGTGGTGACCCTAGCCGCCACTTCTGAGGCCGACCTCCCGTCCCTGAGCTGCCTGCGCTGGGAGAAGGTGCCACCGGAGAAGCGCCCTCGCACGGCTCCCGCAGCACTGCAAGCAAGTCGGGGTCTCCCCAACGTCGGTGCGCTGCTGCGGCTTCGCTGCACGCTACCTATCACGGCGTGCCGAAGGCTCGCCCAAAGCCCAAGCGTACGAATTCGCCGAGACTTGACCTTGAAAAGTTGATCTGTGTTATAAGGTATAGGTCACAACTCCTACGGTTCCAAAGTCGAGCCATAGCAATTCTTGCTGTTTTATTATGAAAGAGGCTAAGGTTGTTGAAAATAGAATTAACTGCATACGCTTTTTAATTTTAAAGTGCACTGACGGAATGGTGATGTTGAGTTTGCAACATTCAAAAGAAAATAACGGTCCGCAAGGAAGTGATTCTAAATAGCGATGTGGCGACTCCAATTTTACGAATGCTTGGCAAGCATGAGTGGTTCAAATTTATTTTTGATCTAATGATCTAATGGGGGGGGGGGGAGAGTTTCGGGAACCAAATTTTGCAGGTGAAATCGGACACGCTTAATCGACCGATACACACCAAAAACTCCATATTGGCCTGCGAGGTGGCAATGTCCCTTTAGGGCGAACATTTTGTGGGAAGTGACAGATGTATAGTCAAACCAGGGGCAAGAGTAGCTGATATGGGCCCTGTCATTGAGGCAGAACTTGGTAGGAGTAGCCCGAAGACAGTTATACTACAGGTGGGGGTGAACGACATAGGACATGGGCAGAGTGTGATAATAGCAGAGTACCGGAGCCTGCTGCAGAGGCTGAAGGAGTCCAGGAAACCAGTCATTGTGACTGGCATCCTCCCTCGCTGTGGAGCCAGTGAAGAGTGGTACTCGAGAGCTCTGTCTGTGAACAGCTCAGTTCAGAACTTATGTTCAGCTATGGGACTTAGTGATGTAGACTTATGGGATCAGTTCTATGAGTGGCGTAGGTACTATATGCAGGATGGGCTTCACTTATTGGATGAGGGGGCAAGGGCTTTGGGAGATGCCTACATAAGCGTCATTCAGGGAAACTAAGTAGGGGGGGGGGATTCGGGGATGCTAGTGCCAGGGCATCAGGAAGTAAGCATTGGTAGAAGTTCATGTCAGAATAGGACAGTAGATCATAATTCCCTCAGAATTAGTAAGCTCAAAGTATAAGATCACATGTCTAAAAAAAGAAGAAGTCTAAATTTGATGAGTTTGAGCGTTATGTTGCCCTTGAAAAGCCTGATATAATTTGTGTAACCGAGACATGGGTTAGTGAGGGGTATAATAAGGATAGACTACAGGATTTCGAGTTACAAGGGTATAACATGTTCTCATACTGCAGAGAATCACGGCAGGGGGAGGCGGAGTGTTTGTATATGTAAATAGCTTGTATTGCACTACTAGAGTTGATGATTCTAGTAAAGTAAAGGAAGTAGAATCAATCTGGCTCGACATTAAAATTGGTACAGGGAACAGGAAGGTTGAGGATAGATGCATTTTGCAGACCTTTCAAGGAATCTTCCAAGGAACTCCCAAGCTGAAACAGACCAAGATATTTGTGAGGAAATACGTAGGAACTTTGGGGCTCAGTGTCTTCTGGGAGATTTTAACTTAAAGGGAGTGTGCCTACTGTTTTGATCTGTCAAAGTTATTTTTCCTACGATAAGTAGCTATTGTTGTGATGGTTGGATACAACGAAATTTACATCTGGAGCCCCTTTAGTTGAATTTTCACTTAAATTGTTTTTACTTATTTTTCGTTTCGATATCGAAAAAACGATCCCCACTACGGTGAAGGTAATCAGAGGTAACAAATTGCTACGTGAACGACGCACCTAAGACAAAATACAGGCCGATCGTTTCGCCCAGGCCACGGTAGATAAAATACGTTCCGCCTATTGAATACGTGCGTGGGTTTGGGTTTGGGTTATACATATCGCCTTGGGTTTGGGGATATACCACCTTGGGTTTGGGGTTGGTGCTGGTGGTTGCAGTTTATCTGGGATCGTATAGCTCCTGTTGTATCAAAAGCAATGATTTGGTAAATACTAAAGTGAGATATTGACCTCTTTGACTACAGAAAGCTGTGTAAGCTTATTGAAAACTGTAAAAAGGCCGATTTAGATACATTTTAATTCAGTGTCCTAGCATTGGGAAATTTTGGTGGAAAATGACACCCTATGGATACTATTTTTCCACTCTTTTTCCTGAGTTTTACTGTGAATTTCCCACTCCTTATTTTAAAATGTATTGGATAATTGGAAACCTGATACTGATTTATGGATGTAATGATAGGGACAGCCTGTGGACGAAAAGACAGGTAAAAATTGGCATAGGTAATAACTAATTTTGGTGAGCAGGTAATTGGGCTATAAAGCCTGGTACATATGCTTTTTGGTTTAATTTTCCACTCTTTATACTTATTTTAGTCAGAGTTTTCCACTCCGCACACCAGCTCCAAAGCAATTATAGGAGCCTGTAATTCAATTTAATTCCATGTTTCTTATTGTTGTGGTAGGTGCTAGGTAGGTACCTACCACCTATGCGCAGTTAATAGTTAATACTTATTTCAATTTAGAATAAGTAAGACATCAATACATGCTACACCTACCTTTATGTTAAAAATATAAATTGTGTGAACACAATTTAATTATACTTTTATGAGAATGGGAATTAGCTACCGGATATTTACTGCAAGTTGGTACCTATAACACTGTAGGTATGGTAAAAGCCCAATCTTCAGACATGTCTTACCTCAGGCTTGTCATGCTATCAGAGTATAGGGGCTACTGGCGCACAGTGTGTCTGTATTGTTAACATTCTGATGGCATAAAAAGTCCAAGGTTATGATGTGTCCGAGGTTACAGCAGTTCACCCTACCAACAGCTACCAATGGTGTTAGCCTGTGTCCATGGTACCAGCTAAAAAGTGATGAGTGTTTTTAACTTTAAAAGGCAAATAAGTTAAGTGAGGAACATGTGTGATTTATGTTAATGGATTTACACATACCTAAATTGGCAATGTAAATGTAAGTTATTTTCAATATAAATTGTCAATATAAGACAATAATGGCCAATCTGATATTTTTGCTGTAACAATGGTTTAATGACCACACACATGTAGGTATGTTTCCATTTTTATTGATTTGACAAATTCAACATATATATTTAATACTTATACTTACTTATACTTATAAACATGGAGAATTTAGAAAGGCCACATGGCCTCACTGATCCAAACGATACTGAGCTCCTTAGCAAGATTATCTCCCTCAGTCGTGTATATATTTAAATGTTGATATAACTTAAATGTCATATATATTTAAATGTTGAAGCAAATGTGAATCAATTAACATATTTTTTTATTCTTTGAATCTGAAAAAACGATTCTAAAAAAAATCCATGAATCGAATGGTGATTTAATAATTCAGGTCCCAAAGATGAAATGAATTGTGATTGAATCATTACAAATGTTGAATCAAAGTCTGCTTATATTGACAATACATATTGTCAGTACAAAATGGCATACAATCACACTACTCCACCACTTATTCAATACATGTAGGTACATATTGCACAAGTTTCGGGTGATGGGTGCAATGGCCTTGGCTGCAGTCAGCAGTGTTACTGGTATCATAGAGCTGTGATTGTATAGAAAAAAATATAAGCAGTGAGGAAAGATGAATCTTGGATGACTAACTAAGAAGAAGAGTGCAAGTTTATGGAAAGCTGTAAAGCTGGTAACGCTGATTTAGATGCATTTCAACAGCATGTGTCTATGCCCTATGGTCTTTTTATTGCAATATATTTATTTGCAATTATTTTGCAGAGTTATTTGCATTTGCAATAATTTTATTGCACTTACATGAAGTGAATATTAAAAAAAATGGACATCTTCAATATATAATTTAATATAATTGGAATGGGAGGGGGCGATTTTCCCCATTTCTGGTGATATTTTTTCCCTTTTTGTGAAAATGGGAAAGCAATATTTCAACAATGGTGTACTTTCCTCGTTTAAGACACCAGTAGCAAAGAACAATGTTTCTGTGTTTTTTTTTTGTGGGAGATTTCTGTCTTCATTCTCCATTGTGGTGGGTTGCTATTTTTTGTCACAGAACAGTGCCAATCTCATATTGTGTTCAGTATTCACTGCCTTCAGGCTTCCTTGTTGTGTTGTCTGCGCGGTTGTTCCGAACTCGTTGGCGGGAGGGCGTACTGAGAAGCTGTAATGGAACATCGGTGGTAGCGGCGGTGACTCGCCCAGCCGGGAATGTCACGACAGCCGGGCGAGTCTTTGTTTATCGTTCAAAATGATTGTTACGATGAATACATGGTTTTACGCAGCCTTTACCGTTGATTTAAGTTACAAGCTTCATTAAATAATGCTTACAATCAAACATGAGTGGTTTTCTGAATAAATGGTTTCATGAATCGTTTCTTCTCTTTTATCATTTTTAGTACTACCACATGTAGCGTCAACGTCCCGTTCGATTGACGGACTGTCTAGTAGGACATCACATATCAGCGTCACAACTCAGCTACAGCGGTCTTAGAACTAGACCAGAGGCGCAGTCACTAAGTCCTGGTTCAAACACCGAGAAAAACCATGCTTACTTGTTCTGGCTGTATTATGAAACAACAAAGTCAACGGATGAGCCATTCATACATTTTACATTTTAGTAAAAGCAATAGCAACGTAACAATAACAATACCAAACATGACCAATTCCATTCTCCACAGCAAATGATGTCACCATTTCACCTTTCCTCCGCACCTTAGAAATGTACAACAAACGAACAAGTACTCCATGTTAATATCAACTGTGCGATATAAGTCAGAGGTCAGAAGTTGGGCCTAACTACAGCCACATACCAAGGTCAGGTCAGAAGTCAGACAGTAACCGTGTATGCCTGCAGGTCATATAGAGACATACAGACACAGGACAGGTCATATGTCATGCCAGAGGTCAGACCAGCGGTCAGACAGCAGTCGCGTCTCCTACCAGGTAACAGACAGAGGTCATGTCAGATGTCAAACAGCGTCCCCCTGCAGGTCACGCACAGTGAGGTCAGGTCAGATGTCATGTCAGAGGTCGGATCAGATGTCATGTCAGAGGTCGGATCAGATGTCATGTCAGAGGTCGGGTCAGATGCCATGCCAGAGGTCGGACCAGCGGTCAGACAGCAGTCGCGTCTCCTACCAGGTCACGCACAGACAGAGGTCAGACCAGATGTCAAACAGCGTCCCCCTGCAGGTCACGCGCAGAGTGAGGTTAGGTCAGATGGCATGCAGAGGTCGGGTCAGATGTCATGTCAGAGGTCGGGTCAGATGTCATGGCAGAGGTCGGGTCAGATGTCATTGCAGAGGTCGGGTCAGATGTCATGTCAGAGGTCGGGTCAGATGTTATGTCAGAGGTCGGGTCAGAAGTCAGGTCAGAGGTCAACTCGGAGGTCAGGTAAAATAGCAGGCCAGAGATCAGGCAGCAGCTGTGTATCCAAGCAGGGCACACACAAGATACAGATGCAAGGGCGCTGCCACAATATTGTGAGACGGGGGGAGGGGGGGGGGGCAGGCAGGTGCTCCCCCTCTCTACCTCACTTTCTTTGAGCTGTTAAAATTCTGCTAATCTGCCCCCCGGGGGGGGGGGGGGGGGCGACGCCCCTGCACAGAGTTCAGGCATGTGAGAGGTCAAACGGCAGCCATTTCTCCCATTGGGTCACAGGCAGAGGTCAGATCAGAGGTCAGACGGCAGCCGTGTCTCCCTGCAAGCCACTCACAGACAGGGGTCATGTCAGAGGTCAAATGGCAAACAGCGTCCCCTGCATGTCACGACACGCACAGTGAGGTCAGGTCAGATGTCATGCCAGGGGTCGGACCAGATGTCAGATAGCAGCCGTGTTTCCTTCCAGGTCATACACAGACAGAGGTCAGGTCAGATCAGATGGCAAGTGCATGTCACGCACAGTGAGGTCAGGTCAGCTGTCATGTCAGGTCGGGTCATAGGTCGGGTCAGATGTCATGTCAGAGGTCGGGTCAGATGTCATGTCAGAGGTCGGATCAGATGGCATGTCAGAGGTCGGGTCAGATGTCATGTCGGAGGTCGGGTCAGAGGTCAAGCTAGAGGTCGGGTCAGATCAGGCATCAGTCGTATCTCAAAACAGGGCACACACATGCAAGGGCGCTGCCACATTTTGAGACGGAGGGGGGGGCAGCTAGGTGTTTGCCCCCCTCCCCCTACCTCACACTCAATGAGCTGTCAAAATCCTGCTCATCCATCTGGAGCAGCCCAGCCCCAGCCCCCCCCCCCCCCCCCCCCCCGTCTTCCTGCGGGCCACACACACAGACAGAGATCAGGTCGCTCCTATTCAGCCGCACCGGCCGGTCGCGCGCGCCCAACAACTGCAGCTGTCCCGTGACACCCAGCACGTGTGTGCCGCTCCTTTTCAGCCGAGCTTCACTGCTGCCACTGGTTACGAGAGCTGATGGACCGTCTGCAGGCTCCGGAGCCATGTCAGGAAGGTGCTGGAAAGGCAATGTCACTCAGGTCATGAAATGTGGAAATGGGAATGATATAATGCCATTAGATACTGAATGATGTATTTTACAATTTACCCGATTATCCATTATGTTATATATAGTGTAATTCAAATCACATGAACAGACATAAACAGTATCAGGAAAAAATAAGTCGTGCTATGCTTGGATACCACTGGAACCCAGTATGTACCAGTAGTGTACTTTGAAATGCTTGAGAAATATGCATTTGTAAGCAGTAATACTGAAGCAAAATTACACAGACATATTTGATTTCACTTCTTCTTGTACTTCTCACCAGGCACGTAGCCAAGGGGAGGGCGGCGGCGGCGGGGGCGCCCCCCCCCCCCCCCTGGAGGCCAGGAGGACCCTTTTTGGCGCGCGAGGGCCCTTTTCGGCGCGCGCAGCGCGCCGAAAAGGGCCGACGAGACCGCGCGAAGCGCGGTATCATAGGCTCTTTAATACACGAAGCGTGGTCTTTAGAGAGTTTAGAGGACTTCAGAGGCCCTTTAGGGCCACTAGGGCCCTCTCTGAAAGACCAGAGGGCCCCTTGGACGTTCAAAAGAGCCCTGTTCATGTCAGAGGGGCCCCTGGCCAGAGCGAAAGGGCCCCTGAGCGGGTCAGAGCCCCTGAGCACGTCGAATGGGCCCCTAGCCAGCACAGAGGGGCCCCTGGGCAGGTTGAGAGGCCCCTGAGCATTTCGACAGGGCGACAAAGCGGCCAGCGCAGTCCTTTTCCAGGTCATAAGGGCCCCTGAGCAGGTTGGAGGGCCCCTGGACAGACCAGAGGGCCCCTGGGAAGTTAAGAGGGCCCCTGTGCAGGTCAGAGGGGCCCTGACCAGACCGAAATGGCCCCTAGGTGGGTCAGAAGGGCCCCTGAACATCCGAATGAGCCTCTAGCCAGCACGGAGGGGCCCCAGGGCAGGTGGGAGGACCCTCGGAGCATGTCGCAAGGCGACAAAGCAGCCAGCGCAGTCCCTTGCTAGGTCGGAAGGGCCCCTTAGAAAGTTAAAGGGCCCCTGGAGAGACCAGAGGGCCCCTGGACTCTGGAGAGACCAGATGGCCCCTGGAAAGTTAAAAGGGCCCCTGCGCAAATCGGAGGGGCCCCTGACCAGACCAAAAGGACCCCTGGACGGGTAAGAAGGGCCACTGAACATGCCGAAGTGGCCCCTGGCCAGCACGGAGGGCTCCAGGGCAGGTCGGAGGGCCCCTTGAGCATGTCGGCAGGGCGACAAAGCAGTCAGCGCAGGCCGACCAGAAGAGTCGCTGGGCCGATCGGAGGGGCTCCTGGGCAAGTCAGAGGGGCCCCTGGCTAGACCGAAAGGGTACCTGGGCCGGTCGGAAGGCCCCTTGAACATGCCGGATGAGTTCCTAGCCAGAATGGAGGGGCCCTGGGCAGGTCGGAGGGACCCCTGAGCAGGGGCGGCGGATTGCGGTGGCAGGGTACCCAAAATTCCCCCAGTCTAAAATCCTGGGGGCAAAGGGTAGTTTTGCCCCCCCCCCCCAGATTTTAGTCTGCTCAATCTGGGGGCAACATGACCCTTCCCCTCCCCAGGATTTTCATTTGAGGGGGATTTTGGGTACCCTGCGCCCCGCAATCCGCCGCCCCTGTCCCTGAGTATGTCGGCAGGGCGACAAAGCAGCCAGTGCAGTCCCTGGCCAGGTCGGAAGGACCTCTGAACAGGCCGAATGGACCCCTTGACACACAAGGGGGCTTCTTGGAAGGTCAGAGGAGTCTCTGGTGAGACCGGAAGGGTCAAAGCACGTAGAGATCCCAGATGAAGATTAAAACAAGGAGGACTTACTCCACAATACAAATATTAAAAGCGGAGCTTTCGGGTATATTGTAACACCCTTCGTCAGGGTGCTACAATATACCCGAAAGATCCGATTTTATTTTTTCCTGTTGAGTAAGCCCTCTTTGTATTATATATATCACCCACTCCACATGATGTCTTTTCGTTTCGCGGATCCCAGATGAGTCCCTGAACAGGTCGGAAGGGCGTAGAAAAGGTCAGAGGGGCCCCTAGACGATCTGAAGGGACCTTGGGCCTTTCAACAGTAAGAATACTTACAGTTGTACAGGGAATAAAACTCAAAATTTTCGCACCGCTCCGCGGCGCAATTTAACTACAAATTCAATTATATGCGGGTTAGGAAACAAATCGGTCAGTTTCTCGGCGCATTTATGTGTTATGTTGCTACTTTCCTATATTATTGGGTGAAATAGTTCACTTTAACACTTTTCCCCCGCACTTTTTAACGCACCATATAACAATTTTAGAGGTCCGCACCATACGCAATGCGACGCATTGATGAGAAACCAACCCAGGGCATAATACTCCAAATTTTCGCGCCGCTCCGCGGCGAATTTTTTTAAAGAGTTACAGCTCTTGAGCTTAAAAAATATTCCAAGTTGGTATAGCTGATTCCAAATTCGTGTCGCTGGTTCCAAAGTTGATGTGGCAGTTTGCTAACTCAAGCTCCTAAACGTTGGTATGGCCCATGCCATACCTGCCATACTGCATTTTCCAGCCCTATAACGTGCCTTTTCATTAGTTTTTTTTTTGGGGGGGGGGGGGGGGGCCTTTCAACGTTTAGGAAGGGGCCCTTTCAACGCTCGGGAAGGGGCCCTTTCGAGGCGCCGCCCCCCCCCCCCCCCTGGACGAAATCCTGGCTACGTGCCTGCTTCTCACCAACACACTTGCATACAATACTGGCAAACCTCTCATGCTAGTCAGCGGCGGATCCAGGAAAGAAAATGGGGGTGGGGGGCGGTGGCACATCAGACGTCAAAGGGCCCATGAGCTGCAAGGGGCTCCCAAGCATTTTTGCCAGTCTGAAAGGGCCTGCAGTCGGTCCAAGTGTATTTTCAGGTATGAGAAGGCCCTTGTCAAGCCTGAGAGGGCCTATGCCAGTCTTGTAGGGCCCTTGCAAGACTTGAGAGCGCCCTATGCTGGCCTGAGAGGACCACCAGCATGTGCAGACCTGGGAAGGACCCTCTCAAACCAGCTTTGTGCTCCCTTAGCCTGGTAAGGGCCCCTTGGACTGTGGTAAAGCCTCTAAGCTTGGTAAATGCCCTCTCAGGCCCAGCGAGGGCCCTTTCAGACCAGTGTTGGGCCATCAAAGGCCTGGAAAGGGCCTTTTCAGTCATGGCTGTGCCCTGGGCTTGGCAAGGGCCCTCAGGTCCTCAGACACGGATGGACCCAGGCCCAACTGTCCACAGAGGGGGCCCTCCTCAGACTTTTGTGGGGCATGTGTCCCATTGCCCCCTGGATCCGCCCCTGATGCTAATCAATAAAGTGTAAACTAAATTTGGCCCAAATGGTAAGCTGTTACGAATGATTTTCAAAGAAATTGGTGCTCCAAAATGTGTATTCCTTCACAAGGCAAAGTTTATCAAAGTTAAGCACCTACTTTAATACACAAACGGTAAGGATCAACACGTACCAGTGATGGGATGGAAGACTTCTTCAACTTAACATGTGAGCCTGACTCATAATCATAGCCGCAAAGTGTCTGAAGCACACACGCATTGCCTCCTTCAATCTGCATGCTGCCATCGAGGCAGCCAACAGCTGGCTGTCTGCCCTGGCACCCTGAAATACAGAACATATATAAATGCACATTTTTTGATGCATTGATTTAATCAATTCACAAAAAAAATGTTTGATGAATTGAACAGTGATTTAATCATTCAGGTTCCAAAATGAATTGTGATTGAATCGTGCCAAAAAAGTTAAATCAGTAACCAGTCTGGACTGAGCATGAAACCCATAATCATGGAGGAGCGAGTTTTTTTTTGTCTTCAAAAGTCAAAAATAATTCAATATATTTATTTAGTGATCTATCAAAAATAACCATTACAAAACAATTATAATATCTAATAGCTCTCTTTTGAAGATGAGCGTTGAGGCAAAATTAATTATAAAACTGAAGCGTTACACTAATGATATAACACAACATGACAATGACATAATTACACTAATGACATAAGGGACAAGTTTCTGTTCAGTTTCAGATTTTAGTTCAGTAATTCACCTCAGTTAATGGTGTTCTTGAGGTCCATAACAAAGAAAGAGAGTATTATTACGACAGACAGAAAAGTGTACCAGTAATACCAAAACTATGTCACCAAAAACTATGCATAATCAAACCTGACCTAATCTTTACAGCAATTACGGTCATAGGGACCCATGTTTAGAACGCTCCGCTCGCATTCGCTCGCTGTGCTGTGGAACCCACTGAGTGGGCATCGCCCCCTGGACCCCACCCCAGACCATCTTGTAGACAGACAGTATAGAGGATTCTTCATGGCTCCGAGCGGAAGATAATATATTTTCCAAGCGTGCAACTGAAAAAACGAGCAATGAAGGAGCGAGGTTTTTCAGGAACACACAGAAATATTTTTTTATCTTCCACAAGGCCATGAAGAATTCCATATTTTTTTTAAGTAGAGGTTGATTCAGTCTAGTTCAGTTCAGTACTTGATTTTTAGTCGGAACTCACATGACCTTATCTTGTATCTCAAGAGGGATGCAAAGATAACACATTATTTCACTTTATCATTGAATGTGTGTTAAACCTTTTTATCTTTGCATCTCAGCAAAGTGCAAAGATAAAAAATATTCCAGCACTGCAGACCCAATGGAAAATCAACCTCTACAAGAAAGATAACCCACTGTTCAGTATGTCATAATATTAGTCAGCAGACTACTCTTCTACTATTAAGGACCTCAAGAACACCATAAACTGGGGAGGTGAATTACTGAACTAATACCAGAGTTTCAATCATAGTCTATTTTCAGGTTACAAATCTGATTAGTTGCAGTTGTCTATTTCTCATGTTAATGTTACTAATTAATTGGAAAATACTTAAAAATACCTACCAAACATTTTTAAATTTTGAACCATTGATTTTTCATATTTATTGTGTTAAGAATTTGAATCAGGTTACTGCATAACCTGAAGACGGCCTATGCCAATGACGAATACTGACTTACCTTGACCTAATATTTAAAATACATTATAATAGCCAAAAGGCTTTGGTGTTCAATAATTCTTTTTATTCAAACTACTATCAGTCAAAACCGTATGTCAACACGTACCGGTGGGCGGTGCAGCGATCGAGATGCTTCTTTGTAGTCATATGCACGATTTTTGTTTATACAGCAGCGACATTGTGTATAAGTACATTTCTGGTATCTTATCAAATTCCTTGAGCACTGATTCGGCATTTCCACAAATGACTGTTATCGTTCGTTTGAAGATTTGTCAACGCATCAGCCAGGATTGTCAAGTTACTGGAAGGACAATACCAATTACCAAACTAAAACCACGATAACACAACTACCAAAGATACGACCGAGATAGCTCGCACTAAAAGCTGGAGTTTTAGCAGCTTCGGGCCGCTAGGGACCGCTAGTGAGCCAGAGTAAACACCATGGCTCACTAGCGGTCCCTGGCGGCCATTTGCTGCGAAAACGCCAGCTCTTAGTGCAAGCCCGAACATCGCATACAAATTAGTAACCAGTCTGGTTCAATGTAAACAAACCGTCGAAAAGCATGATGGCCGCCCAGGTTCTGTTGTTCGGCAGCTGCTATCAGCGCGCACGAGCTGTTTGTTCGAATTGCTATTGGCCGGTGATAACGATATGCTAGCGGTATAATCGATAGTTGCAGTGCTTTTAGTAGTGGGAAGCCATCTGGAGTCTACCCGATAACTTTTTGCTCCCAAGCAAATTCCTGGAGTCTTTGAATATCTCAGCAACTAGGGTGAATCTGGAGAAATGAAGTAATGGTTCAATTCAGAAAATTGTGTTCTATAGACCAGTGTCAATAACTCCAAATAAGTGATGTGAGTAGGCACACTCCCTTTAAGAGGATACGAAAGTATAGCAGAGGAAACAAACGAGTGTAGGAGGTTGTATAGGCAAATCTTTGAAGGAACTTTTCATGCATCAGTTTGTAACAGCCAACCAGACATTGCTCCATTCTAGACCTTGTATTCTCAGACAACAGTGATCTAGTTAGTGACATAGGTATTTGCGAAGGTCTAGGAACCAGCGATCACAATATGGTTAAATTAAATATCTCATCAGAAATGAGGCCATAACATTATGGTTCCAAACTTCAACCGGGGTGATTTTGATGGCATTAGAAATGACCTCACACAGATAGAATGGAACGTTGATTTGGCAGGTTTAGATGCATGTGAGGCCTGGAATGTTTTCAAAGCTAGATTAAGCCAATTCAGAATCGGCATATACTCCTCAGGCACAAACGTAACAACCAAGGGCAAACCAGTTTGGCTTACCCCAGAAGTAAGGAGTGCTATACAAGCTAAAAAAAAGTGCATTTGGCATTTTGAAGGGATCTTCACTAGATATAAATCAGAAGGCCTACCAGAATGCAAGAAATTCAGTTAAAGGGAAATAATGACCTTTTCCCACAAAAATGGAGTTAGCACTTGAAATCGCCAGACGAGAACAAAATATATTGTAAATTCATCACATTTTGCATGGAAAACTTTCCTACCGAAAGATATTTCAGGTTATAGTTGATAAGCGTTCTACACTTTAAACGATCGGTACTTGCAAGTACTTTTGGTCCTCATCAAACTGTGGGCTTTTCCCGTATTCCTTCGCAATGGTGTGGAAAATATATTGTGCGTTCTGCTTGTGATTATATGCCCGGCGATCTTCTAAAACTAACAGCGATTGGAAAAAGTGGCAATAAAATCGGAAGCTCATCGATGCACATCAATGGCGGCATAGTTAGTGGTTGCGACCCTCAATTTTTGAAAATCGATTCATTTGTTCTCAACTTTAGGAGTTTTGTATAATTTGTCTGTGGCTGTATATAACACTATGCTTTATATTATCATGAAAAATAATCTTTTTCCCCAAAAAACTAACAAACAATAACACAAAACTGGCAATTAAATCGGAAGCTCATCGATGCACATCGACGGCGACCTATTTAGCGTCGGCGATTTGTTTACAATGTCATTGTCATGCTTCTCGGCGCACTTAACCATTTGTGGCGAGTTGTTCCTGATTAGTATACCCAAGTCCCGTGCAAAATATATCTGATTTTGAGTTGAAAGCTAATTAAAGACTTATTCATTTTTTTAAGTTTGAATTTTCTTGTTGATCATTATTAAAGGTATTTTATCACTGTATTTCATAGTAGTTGACACTTCAGGAACTTATGACGTAATAATATTGTATCCAATATGCATTTCCCTCGCCTTTTGCTATTGTGGCGCAGTGCCGAGTGCTTTGCGAATACCTCCTTTGCCTGGGGTTCAAATCATTCCGCCCTTATTTCATTCGAGTTGGTATAGTTTGCATGAGTTGTTATGCATGACTTATACTGATAGTCAGTCATGCATCACGGATACTTCACGGATTGCTTCACGGATCAGTTTGATCGGAAACGTCACAGAGCCTCCAAAAATGCCGCACACAATGTTAGGGAAGGACGAATTTGTCAATGGCCTTCATGAAGAACACAAGGTACTTGTTTTGCATTTTTTTCTTCAAACTTACAACTTTGAATTTGGGAATAATTTTATTTAATTCTTAAATTTAAATAAAATAATTTTAAAACCATAACGGTAGCCTAAGAAATTGTTGCTAACAAAATCCAAAGGTCATTATTTCCCTTTAAGAAAAAGGTCAGAGCAGCTAAAAGGGCAAAGGAACTTGATTTAGCTAGACATTGTAATTCAGATAGTAAGAAGTTCTTCAGTTTTTATGAGTTCAGTACTGTTTCCAAAAATATAGGTCCATTTAAGGTAGTTAGTAGGACCGTGAAATGGTTGAAGTGCTTAATGATCAGTTCCAATCTGTCTTAACTATCGAGGACCAGAGTAGTATTGCAGTACTTCAGCCTGAGCCAGAGACAGGAGACTATAGGGGAGCTAGGTGGCATAAGTAGTGAACTTGTTCTAGAATATCTAAAGTAAGGCCAAACAAGACAGAAGGACCTGATGAAATCCATGCTAGACTTGTAAGATAATCTGAGAGGGAGTTGTCAGTTCCATTAACCATAATATTTTCTAAAACACTCGCAGATACTAAAATTCCACTTGATTGGAAAAGAGCAAATGTTGTTCCTATTAATAAAAAGGGAGATAGAAGTAAAGAGGAAAACTATAGACTGGTTAGTCTGACTTCATTAGTCTGCAAGGTGCTTGAATCAATCATCAAATATAAGATTGTTGAATTATTGGAGCAAAATGAACCAGGGGCGGATCCAGGATTTTCTAAGGCAGGGGGCTTCAGGCCTGAGGGCGGCATATTCCTCGGTGACGGGGGCGGCATGGTGCCTTCCGAGGGCGGCGATGTACCTTCCGAGGGCGGCATAATGCGTTGTGAGGGCGGCAAGATGTCTTCTGAGGGTGCCAGGGTGCCTTCCAAGAGTGCTACGATGCTGTTGGTAGACGCAAGGGCGCCCTGGCGGCCTCCCGAAAACGCTAAGGCGCCTTCGGCGCCGGCAAATCCTATACAAAAATGGCGCCGTTTTCTAAGGCAGGGGGCTTCAGCCCCTACGCCCCCCCCCCCTGGATCCGCCACTGAAATGAACTCATCAAGGATACACAGCATGACTTTAGGAAGGGCCGTTCTTGTTTAACCCGCGCGGCGCTGGGGGGGGGGGGTAAATTTTACCCCCCTCCCGGATTTTCTCCATAACTTGACAACTATGACAGATATCAAAGTGAAACTTACGGTAGCTTATGGTGCATCAATTCTACGTCTTCTGCCATTTTTTTTTTTAAATCGTGAAAATTTGTGGCAGATAATGACGTTTTAGTGACGTCATGCCATGTCATTTTTGGTGAAAAAACGTTAAATGTTTGAAAAATCGTAGAAAATAGCGTGTTACTGCAAATAAAAAGGGTCAAAAGAAGGGAAATAACATTGTCTTTGACATGGCTATCTCAGATTTTCAAAATTTTGGGTTTTTGACCCCAAAAAATGCAAAAAACTTATTTTTGGGGAAGAATTTCCACAAAAGTTTTTTGTTTGAAGATTTTCTAAAAAACGGAAGATATATTAGAGAACCGAGTATGAACGATGTTCAAACCAAATTTCAAAGCAATTTCTTTATTTTTGACTGACTTATGGCTCTCTAAGAACAAGTAACTCATGACGTCATTTTTTAAAATTGCGTTTTTTGGATTTTACTGACCAGATACAGACAAATAAATGCCACCACTGTATTTCGAAGACAAAACTAGTCTAGAAACATGCAATGTTTATTTAGATTAATCAATTTCAAATTTTGACCTTATTGTGACCTGACCTTGACCTGAGGACGATTATATGGTGTCAGGCTGTGAAAATGGCTGCTTCTATCGAATTATACGTGTAAAATAACCCATTAACATGTGTTGCATGGCTTTCGTAGACCTGTG
Source organism: Chirona hameri (assembly GCA_036785665.1). Lineage (NCBI taxonomy): Eukaryota > Metazoa > Arthropoda > Thecostraca > Balanomorpha > Balanidae > Chirona > Chirona hameri. The sequence continues at coordinate 143,686 of JAXIVJ010000315.1, read as the reverse complement.
ACCTTGTGTGACCTGACCTTGACCTTGACCTTTGCTTACAATTTCACTTTTACTTATGCGGGAAGTGCATTATACACTCTGGAGCACTTTGTGAGATAATAGTTGCAATATAAGGCTTTGGATGGAAAGTATAGCCCCAAAAACTCAAATACTTACATTTTACATTTGACCTGACCGTGACCTGACATGTGACCTTATTTTAAGAATTTCGAGTATGCATTCGATTCTTCTCGTTGAGCGCTTGCGATCGCCGCATTGCGCGTCTCGCTGCGATTATTGGTTCGGAAGATACGAGGGGGGTAAAATTTACCCCCCCAGCGCCGCGCGTTCGGCTGGAGACCCCAGCGCCGCGCGGGTTAACTATCTTCTGGAGTTTTTGGATGTTGCAACAGATAGCTTTGATCAGGGTAAACAGCTAGATGTAGCTTTTCTTGATTTCAGTAAAACATTTGACAAAGTCCCCCATACAAGACTGGGGTTGCAACTTAAAATGCATGGGATCAGGGGCAATATTCTGGATTGGATAGAAACGTGGCTTTCAGGACGCCAGCAAAGGGTTATATTGAATTGGTGCAAATCACAATGGAAGGAGGTTCTTAGTGGGGTTCCACAGGGCTCAGTCCTGGGCCCATTGCTTTTTATAATATTTGTGAATGCAATCGAGAACAGTATAGACAGCAGTCTTGAAATTTGCAGACTATCTAAAAGTTGTCATGATTATTAGAGGAAAACATGATCAGGATGTTTTTCAATCAGACCTGGACAAGCTAGTTGAGTGGTCTGAAGCATGGCAGATGAAATTCAATTTGAGTAAATGTAAGATTATGCACGCTGGACGGGTTAGCAGTAAACATAGGGGTCAGAAAAGGAGCCTACAGGATCAGGGACCAGTGGTAGTTCTGATAGGGGCATAAGGGAGGAGGATAAGGCAAAGGTGGATAGTGCGGCTGGGGTTTGGAAGTGTGTTGGAGGGTCACGTTTCTGGAGACTCAACATTGTGGAAAGTAATGCTAGGGCCACAGACAGTAAGGATGAGGAGGGGTGCTGGGTAATGGAGGGTGGTAGCAGAATCTGGAGGAGGAAGAGGGAAGGGGATCAGGAGGGATGGACAAAAGTTCAGGGTAGAGTCAGGCAGTACAGCCCCAGGGAACATCAGCAGGTTACAATAGCAAATAGGTTCAGTGCATTAGAGTCAGCAGCTGAAAGTGACAGGGAACAGATTCAGCATTTAGTGGTTGGGGACTCAAGGGTAAGGCCCTTAAGGCGAACATTCTGTGGGAAGAGGGACAAATGTATAGTCAAACCGGGGGCAAAAGTAGTTGATATGGGCCCTGTCATTGAGGCAGAACTTGGTAGGAGTAGCCCGGAGACAGTTATAATACAGGTGGGGGTGAACAACATAGGACCTAGGCAGAGTGTGAGAATAGTAGCGGAGTACCGGAGCCTGCTGCAGAGGTTGAAGGAGTCCAGGAAACCAGTCATTGTGACTGGCATCCTCCCTCGCTGTGGAGCCAGTGAGGAGTGGTACTCGAGAGCTCTGTCTGTGAACAGCTCAGTTCAGAACTTATGTTCAGCTATGGGGCTTAGTTATGTAGACTTATGGGATCAGTTCTATGAGTGGCATAGGTACTATATGAAGGATGGGCTTCACTTATCGGATGAGGGGGCAAGGGCTTTGGGAGATGCCTACAGAAGTGTCATTCAGGGAAACTAGGTAGGAGGGGGGGGGGGGGTTCAGGGACGCCAGTACTAGGGCATCAGGAAGTAAGCATTGGTAGAAGTTCATGTCAGAATAGGACAGTAGATCATAATTCCCTCAGAATTAGTAGTCAGCTCAAAGTATAAGATCACATGTGTGTTGCTGAATGCCCAAAGTATTAGGTCTAAATTTGATGAGTTTGAGTGTTATGTTGCCCTTGAAAAGCCTGATATCATTTGTGTAACCGAGACATGGGTTAGTGAGGGGTATAATAGGGATAGGCTACAGGATTTCGAGTTACAAGGGTATAACATGTTCTCATACTGCAGAGAATCACGGCAGGGAGGCGGAGTGTTTGTATATGTAAATAGCTTGTACTGCACTACTAGAGTTGATGATTCTAGTAAAGTAAAAGAAGTAGAATCAATCTGGCTTGACATTAAAATTGGTACAGGAAACAGAGGAAGGTTGAGGATAGGTGCATTTTACAGACCAGGGAATCTTCCAAGGAACTCCCAAGCTGAAACAGACCAAGATATTTGTGAGGAAATACGTAGGAACTTTCGGGCTCAGTGTCTTATTATGGGAGATTTTAACTTAAGAGGATACGAAAGTATAGCAGAGGAAACAAATGAGTGTAGGTTGTATAGGCAAATCTTTGAAGAGGAGCTTTTCATGCATCAGTTTGTAACAGAGCCAACCAGACATTGCTCCATTCTAGACCTTGTATTCTCAGACAACAGTGATCTAGTTAGTGACATAAGTATTTGTGCAGGTCTAGGAACCAGTGATCACAATATGGTTAAATTCAATATCTCATCAGAAATGAGGCCCAAAGATAACCTTATTATGGTTCCAAACTTCAGCCGGGCTGATTTTGATGGTATTAGAAATGACCTCGCACAGATAAAATGGAACGTTGAGTTGGCAGGTTTAGATGCATGTGAGGCCTGGAATGTTTTCAAAGCTAGATTAAGCCAAATTCAAAATCGGCATATACCCCTCAGGCACAAACGTAACAGAACCAAGGGCAATCCAGTTTGGCTTACCCCAGAAGTAAGGAGTGCTATACAAGCTAAAAGAAGTGCATTTGGCATTTTGAAGGGATCTTCACTAGATATAAATCAGAAGGCCTACCAGAATGCAAGAAATTCAGTTAAGAAAAAGGTCAGAGCAGCTAAAAGGGCAAAGGAACTTGATTTAGCTAGACATTGTAATGCAGATAGTAAGAAGTTCTTCAGTTTTTATAAGTTAAGTACAGTTTCCAAAAATATAGGTCCATTTAAGGTAGATGATGTGTTAGTTAGCAAGGACAGTGAAATGGTTGAAGTGCTTAATGATCAGTTTCAATCTGTCTTTACTATCGAGGACCAGAGTAGTATTGCAGCACTTCAGCCTGAGCTAGAGACAGAGGAGACTATAGGAGAGCTAGGTGGCATAAGTAGTGAACTTGTTCTGAATATCTAAAGAAAGTAAGGCCTAACAAGGCAGAAGGACCTGATGAAATCCATGCTAGACTTTTAAGAGAATCTGAAAGGGAGTTGTCGGTTCCATTAGCCATAATATTTTCTAAATCACTTGCAGATAGTAAAATTCCACTTGATTGGAAAAGAGCAAATGTTGTTCCTATTCATAAAAAGGGAGATAGAAGTAAAGAGGAAAACTATAGACCAGTTAGTCTGACCTCATTAGTCTGCAAGGTGCTTGAATCAATCATCAAAGATAAGATTGTTGAATTCATGGAGCAAAATAAACTCATCAAGGATACACAGCATGGCTTTAGGAAGGGCCGTTCTTGTTTAACTAATCTTCTGGAGTTTTTGGATGTTGCAACAGATAGCGTTGATCAGGGTAAACAGCTAGATGTAGCTTTTCTTGATTTCAGTAAAGCATTTGACAAAGTTCCCCATACAAGACTGGGGTTGCAACTTAAAATTCATGGGATCAGGGGCAAGATTCTGGATTGGATAGAAACGTGGCTTTCAGGACGCCAGCAAAGGGTTATATTGAATGGGTGCCAATCACAATGGAAGGAGGTTCTCAGTGGGGTTCCACAGGGCTCAGTCCTGGGCCCATTGCTTTTTATAATATTTGTGAATGCAATTGAGAACAGTATAGACAGCAAAGTCTTGAAATTTGCAGACGATCTAAAAGTTGTCAGGATTATTAGAGGAAAACATGATCAGGATGTTTTTCAATCAGATCTGGACAAGCTAGTTGAGTGGTCTGAAGCATGGCAGATGAAATTCAATTTGAGTAAATGTAAGATTATGCACGCTGGACGGGTTAGCAGTAAACATAGGTATGAAATGGGTGGGCAGAAAATGGAGCAGATTGAAAAGGAAAGAGATTTAGGTGTCGTGGTAAACAATAGACTATCAGCGTCAGACCAGGTTGTAGAAGCTAGGAAAAAGGCACTTAGAATGTTAGGGGCCATTAACAGAAATGTTTCCTACAAGAGTGAAAAGGTAATAACAAAACTGTATTGTGCATACGTTAGACCACATTTGGAGTATTGTGTACAAGCCTGGTCTCCAACATATGAGAAAGATTGCTGGTTGTTAGAAAGAGTTCAAAAAAGGGCAACAAAAATGATTAATTGTCTTGGTAGTTTACCTTATGAAGATAGATTAAAGAAATTGGGTATGTTTTCACTTAGATATAGAAGGCTAAGAGGAGATCTAATTGAAGTCCTCAAATTTGTAAATAGTCAGCATTCTGGATATTTAAAGGGTATGTTTGAGTTCAATAGGGAAAATCGAGGTAGAGGTCATCAGCATAAACTCATGAAACAAAGTAGGACTAGGCTACGACAGTCATTTTTCAGTAGAAGGGTTGTAGGACATTGGAATATGCTACCAGGGGATGTCGCTGATGCAGTGACACTTGCTTCCTTCAAAATTAGATTAGATAAATACTTTACAGAGAAGGGATTAGTTCATAAATACTCGTGGGATTAGCCTTCTTTTATGCAGGTAGAGTAAGGTGATTTGAAGGGGCGAGACTGGTGGAGGGGGGGGGGGGTGTGGGTGGGGGGGGGGGGTGCAACCTCGGATGGGCCCAAGAGGCTCTTTGTTGCACTTTTCTTTTATGTCTTTATGTCTTTACATAGGTATGAAATGGGTGGGCAGAAAATGGAGCAGATTGAAAAGGAACGAGATGTAGGTGTCGTGGTAAACAATAGACTATCAGCGTCATACCAGGTTGTAGACGCTAGGAAAAAGGTACTTGGAATGCTAGGGGCCATTAACAGAAATGTTTCCTACAAGAGTGAAAAGGTAATAACAAAACTGTATTGTGCATACGTTAGACCACATTTGGAGTATTGTGTACAAGCCTGGTCTCATATGAGAAAGATTGCTGGTGGTTAGAAAGAGTTAAAAAAGGGCAACAAAAATGGTTAATTTGTATTTGTATTTGTATTTATTGATAAATCACCAACAGGCACAAAACCCGGTTACAGGCGAAGTCAGGAGATACAACTATGACTTTCACTTAAAATACACACGCATGCAAGACGACAGACAAGACACCTACACATACACGCACGCACGCGCGCGCACACGCACACGCACACGCACACGCACATGTACATGCAACGCACACAGGACACACACAAGTACACACACATACACATAACCATTCGATGAGCCCTCGCGTGGTGAAGCCTGGCTGCGAGCTCAAAAGGCTCAAAAGGCACCTGCCCGAGATACATGTGACCGCACAGCGGATTTGTAGTCGGATGATGGCGAGCAAAAGAAATCTAGGGATACGCAGGCGTTAAGAATCTCGTTACACATGGAAGAAATTCGGGAAAAAGATCCGTTTTTCACAGCAGCGACACGTGCAAACGGTATATGCCAGAGCACAGCCGACCTGATCCGTCTGGCCGGAGCCGACAGGTGAAAGCATGACAGGAGCTGGGGACTGTCAAGTCGGCCGTGAAAAACGTTGTGTATGAACATAAGATCGTGCTGCATGAAACGAGATTTTATGGAGGAAACCTTGAAATGCTGCAGTAAGTGATCGTAAGCTAGGTTAATGGAGCTGTGGTCAGATGAACACGCGAGCCAAATCAAAAAGGAATGCTGAATGCGTTCCAGCCGTTTAAGATGAGTCACTGCCGCTCCCGACCAGACCACGCTCCCGTATTCGACAATGGAGCGGACATGAGCGTTGAAAGCACACAACATGACCTTGTGATCGAGCTTTACATGGCGACGGGGAGCTGGCAGCTGCATGCTGCGGATAAGCAGTCCAAGCATACGTTTGGCCTTTGCGACTGTGGCGTCCACATGAGAAGCGAAGTTCAACTTTGAGTCTAAGATGACTCCCAAGTCGCGCACCTGTGCATGACGCTCTAGTGTAACACCATCCATTGTGTAGGCCGCTAAGACAGGCGAGGTGCGCAAGGTGAACGATATTACGTGGCACTTGGCCGGGTTCAAACTTAGCCCCCACACACGTGACCAATGTACAAGAGAGTCGATGTCAGACTGAAGATTGCGAGCATCGTCCTCACAGCGGACCGGCGTATACAGCTTAACGTCATCAGCATACATTGTGCATCCGCTTTTTATGTGGAGTGGTATATCGGCGGTAAAACAGATAAATAACAGGGGGCCGCAGATACTACCTTCTGGGACGCCCGATAACACTGGAGTCCACGGTGAGTGTTTCCCGTTTACTACCACTCGCTGACTACGGTTTAACAGGTATGAGCGAAGCCACGAGTATGCACGTTGAATGAGTGCTTCATTTTGTGCAACAACAGTTGGTGATTCACACTTGTAAACGCGGACGAGTAGTCGGTGTACACGGCGTCCAGCTGTTATGCCTTTGGGAACACGATTTCCAAACACCCAAACAAAATGTTATGTAAAAACAAAAGTAAGATTATAATACAGGCTCTCAAAAGATGTTTCACTTTTATTATTTAAATTAATGGAACCGAAGATACAGAGTGCCAAACATGATAAATTTCCCGTTGCCTCTATGTTAGACATAGTTGGCTTCGGGCTCTTGGGAACACGATTTACAGCCCTCAAATCGAAAAATACCTCCAAAAGCGTCAAAAGCAGATGAAATTTTCTACTCGATAGCATCTAGGTTTTTCAAATTAACCTCTCATATTTTCTGTAAATTAACGCTGAAAATGGCGAATTTAACATTAAACCCTATGGGCCTAGTAGTATTTGTCTCCCAAAACTAGATCGGGCTACCATATGGTTTGAGAGGGGGCCGCGTCAGGCTGCCAATGTTCAACTCGCTCCTCGACGTATCGGCGTACGTCAGATTGACGTTGACGTATGGCGTGTCCGGTGTGAACTCTGCTTAAATGTCCCTTTACTTAACATCCGCTTACTTTTTGCCATTCGACTTTTCGTCCGGCACCCCGAGTTTCTATAGCACTCTGATAATTTATTTTTAAATGTGTCCCCAGCCACTCCTTCCCCTCAGATGGTAAAGCTCATACGATACATACCGCTACTGGTGATATACACTGGCACTGAAGAAGTCTCAATCACGTTCTAGACGTTAGTTCAAGTTCATCTGTGATCTGGACAATATAACCAGGGCGTCCAGGTTTCGAATAACGTTACCCAAGAGGCCCTACTAAGTACTAAAACCAATCGAACTGATTATAAGTTATAACTAAAAGTATCTAGGGCCTTGATAACTATAAGGCATGAACATTCGGCAGTTGTGACTTTGTGACCTATAGAACTTTCAGCGCTTGTACTACGCGTAACATATGTCATCTCGTTAGAATCACAAACGATCCAGATGAAAATGACGCTAGTGCCAGATTGAAAACGCCTATGTTTTGGTCTTTGGGCTGTGAGGAAATGCCTCGCAGCCTATATTTTTTCAATGGCACCTTGGCGCATTTGGTCCTATCTAATATAATATAAATACCTTGAAAAAGAGTGAAAAACGACATAATGTGAAGTTTAAAATATTGTTATTCTCTTCAAAATATTCAATTTCATCACAAATTGTTAAAAATTACAAAATATAAGGTAAAAATAACAAAGCGTTATATATCTTGGCGATTGTAGGGAGGCACTTCCTCATCTGCCTCGATGGAAGAACCGCCACTGTCACCCGGTCCAGAAAACTCAGGGTCCGTAAGTAGGCAGATGTGTCTGCAGTGACACCTGACTGACCAGACCCACTTGGCAGCTTCGCCAGCTTCCGGGCACGATAGTCTTTGATATTTTTCCACCTATTTTGGACGTATTTTACTGAAAAACAAGCAACTTCCATTATTGCCCATCATTGTGGTGATCCTTGCAGGTAACCCTGTCCGCCTTTTCCATTGATCATGGAGAATTTCACTTCCAAGATATTTATCCAATATGAATTTAAAATATATAAAATGAAGGCCAAAATGATTGCCAGAATGACGAGTTTGCAAGCATAGATGTAGTACAGATCAATTTCAAGCTAATAGTAAGATAGTGCTACAAGAAATACTGAGATTTATAAAACACCTTGATTGATGAACAAGCTTAATAAGCATAATATCATACCTACTAAAATTATCGATAAGCATACTGAAATAATGAAAGAATGGGGCTAAGGATTTTCTCTTCTTCTAACAGATCACTGTGGATCACAGTACCTGTACTGTGATCACTGTGGATCACAGTACCTGTACTGTGATCACTGTAGATCACAGTGTCACTGGAACAGGCTGCCAGAGGCACTTGTGTCAGCAACAACCACCCAACAAGTTCAAAACCAGGCTTGACCATTGCTGGGCCACACCGCTACCATCCTCCCTCAGACCCCACATTCCAATAACATCCTTACTAACTCAGACCCCACATTCCAATAACATCCTTACTAACTATGAACCATCCTCCCTCATACCCCACATTCCAATAACATCCTTACTAACTATGAACCATCCTCCCTCAGACCCCACATTCCAATAACATCCTTACTAACTATGAACCATCCTCCCTCATACCCCACATTCCAATAACATTCTTACTAACTATGAACCATCCTCCCTCAGACCCCACATTCCAATAACATCCTTACTAACTATGAACCATCCTCCCTCATACCCCACATTCCAATAACATCCTTACTAACTATGAACCATCCTCCCTCAGACCCCACATTCCAATAACATCCTTACTAACTATGAACCATCCTCCCTCAGACCCCACATTCCAATAACATCCTTACTAACTATGAACCATCCTCCCTCATACCCCACATTCCAATAACATCCTTACTAACTATGAACCATCCTCCCTCAGACCCCACATTCCAATAACATCCTTACTAACTATGAATAAACAGGCTTGACCATTGCTGGGCCACACCGCTACCATCCTCCCTCAGACCCCACATTCCAATAACATCCTTACTAACTATGAACCATCCTCCCTCATACCCCACATTCCAATAACATCCTTACTAACTATGAACCATCCTCCCTCAGACCCCACATTCCAATAACATCCTTACTAACTATGAATAAACAGGCTTGACCATTACTGGGCCACACCGCTACCATCCTCCCTCAGACCCCACATTCCAATAACATCCTTACTAACTCAGACCCCACATTCCAATAACATCCTTACTAACTATGAACCATCCTCCCTCAGACCCCACATTCCAATAACATCCTTACTAACTATGAACCATCCTCCCTCATACCCCACATTCCAATAACATCCTTACTAACTATGAACCATCCTCCCTCAGACCCCACATTCCAATAACATCCTTACTAACTATGAATAAACAGGCTTGACCATTACTGGGCCACACCGCTACCATCCTCCCTCAGACCCCCACATTCCAATAACATCCTTACTAACTATGAATAAACAGGCTTGACCATTACTGGGCCACACCGCTCCATCCTCCCTCAGACCCCACACTCCAATAACATCCTTACTAACTCAGACCCCACATTCCAATAACATCCTTACTAACTATGAACCATCCTCCCTCATACCCCACATTCCAATAACATCCTTACTAACTATGAACCATCCTCCCTCAGACCCCACATTCCAATAACATCCTTGCTAACTATGAACCCATGATGCCAACTATGACGAGGGCACTGAATACACCATGGTTGAACGCAGACTTTTATTCAATTCAACCAATCGACTCAAGTTACTCCCGTCGTGTGGTCAGCCCTACAGGTCCTGATAACGATCAGGGTTCACTGGCACACCTGACACCGTAGCATAGCTGTGATGTAAATAGTAAACGTTGACTGGGTATGGTAACACGCATGTCTAGATACTCAACTTGCATCTCAGCCAGCGAACAGTCTGGTGGCGAACCCTGATCCTTATCAGTATTCAGTACCCGAAGGGCTGACCACACAACAGGAGTACTTGAGTCAATTGGTTGAACTGAATACAAGTCTGGTTGAAAGCAGCTCACTACTTCAACCTCAGGTATTGATGCACAGTATCTAAATTACCTGCTCTCCCGGTCTCCACAGCCACCTCCTCCCACTGCTGCTTCTTTAATCTTGCCAGTTTGTAGTCTGCAGATGTGTTGTCCCATATGCACCTTCGCTTGCGGATTACCTCAACAAGGTGGCCATCACCTGAAATACTAGAGAAAAACCATTGTCACAAATTGAGAGGTTTATATTTTTCTTCTCCAGATTAATCAAGCATGAGTCAAAAACCAATACGGTATGAACATACAAATTAGGTACCATAGACTACCATATGGACAGACATGTAGCAAGTCTGACAATTAAATCTTTTGGTGGTGGCATACCTCCAGCATCAATATGGACAACTATCATATTGTCAGATGTCCCATGCTGCTTGATATAATGTTGGTAGTGGTGCGTTTAATTGTAATAACACTGCGCAGTTAATTGTCACAAGGTTAGACATCCTATAATATGGGCAGCGGCGGATCCAGGGGGAATGGGCAATTGCCCCCTCCCCAAAAACGAAAAGTCGGTGTGGAGGGGGGCAAAAGTATGTTTTTGCCCCGCCCCCCAAGTTTGAGTACAATATGCCATTTGTATCTTTCCTAAATGCATTTTAGCTGTTTTTAGCAACTACAATTTGCTTTTAAAAAAATGCTCATACATTTTTTGTATAATTAATAGCGAAGTAAAGCCGAGCGACTGTAATAGGTCTGTTACGTTGTCTTGTGACAATCCCTGACTGATGTATCCGTCCAACTGTTGTCGGTACATGCACGGGTGGAGTTTCCTGTATGTTTTGTGCAATTTTAAGCCTAAAACTGGGATCCAGGAAACTTTGCACGAGACGTTAATTTGGATTGTTTTCTTGGATCGTATGTTGTGATTACCATCTTCTTGTTTAAAGAAAACTAAAATACATTATATAGCTTTTGTATTGGTAAATACATCGCCGATATTAGTTTTTTGCTGAGTCATCGTATTGCGTTTTGGTTTATACTCTCAAAGACGCAATCCGAATAACAGTGTGAATAGGTACCACACAGTACGTGTCAGAGCCAGAGCGGTTTCGCAGCCGAATGCTCCCGTGGCCCACATCAGTTCTTCTTCTTCGAAGCTGAGCGCTTCAGACCGGTTTGGGCGATTACCCTTTCCCTCTTGCTTCAGATGCTTAACCTTGGCATCCTTGGTTTGTCTGGCGCCTCGGAAAACATCATCATCTTGCAGACTTGAGCAGTATCCATGCTCCTTCAGGTACGAGTTAAGCAAGCTGAAAAGGTTGTGAATGCTTCCCGTTTCATAATCGCCACCGTCTTCCCGTTTCAGAGACATAAGAAACTTGCAAACTAAGGCATTCAAATCTCGAGGTGAAAGTTCAAGTATAGTTGTCTTCTTTTTGAATAAGTCTTCTGCAGCCTTTTCTAGTTTGTTGATCCAATATTTTTTTTTGGTCACAGTGTTTACATTTTTTAATCCGTTAACATAGTCTTTGGCTTCGTTTTCGATTGTATCAACATCATCATCTAACCAATCCGTCAGATTAAAATAAGGCCTTTCCATTGCCATCGACTCTGTCTTGTTAAACACACAGGAAATAATATCTAGGACTCTACCGCTTATAAATATTTATATCTCGAATTTTCAGACAAATTATTGCACTCGGCTTTCGGCCACGTGCAATAATTTGTCTGAAAAGTCTCGATATAAATATTTATTTTCGCGGTATCGTCCAAGAACGTATAGTCCTCCCATCCTTTCCATATATATCGATTTCCTTTCAGTACGAGCCGTTGTATACAACTCTGCAAGAATGTTTTGTCTTACCATTGTCAGTAGGATAATCAAACGGCCGCTGGCGAGCCGTCTCCAAAGATGAATTTGTAATACCCCCATTCGTAACGCTCTGGTTCTCCACAGCATGCGGACACGTCACCACACGTGTATGACCGCCGGCCGTGGCACAGAGCAGCTGCAGCCTGCTCTGATATTATGTGACCATATGCCCTTCAGCTTACTTCTTCACGCGCCCTTCAACCTACTCCGTCCTCTCATCCCAAGTCGTCCTGGGTATGTACCCTACCAGCATGCACGGATGTTATAAATTGATGTTATTAAAGCTGGAAATGTGCAATTTCTCGTGTTTCCACATTTTGCTTGAGACGATCCTATCACATTTGCCAGCTGCCACTGGATCAGCATGCATCTTGTTTGCGCGATTTACCGATTAACGCCAACCGTCACCAAACATGGAAAGCGTGAAATTGGAACCTCCAACGCATTCACATTCAGCCATTTTTAGCACACCCAGCCGGGACAGTGATACCAGTTGTGGTACGAAGAGTTTCATGTCAAATGCTTCGTTGAATATTTTACACAAATACATTCTTATATACTTTCGCTGAAGATAACGTTTTAGCTCTGGTTCAGGGGCGGATCCAGGATTTTTTCAAGGGGGGGGGGGGGGGGGGGGGGGGGAGAGGGCGGCAGGGCATAGGGGCGCATTTTTTTTCCCGGGGAACAGGGGCGCATTTTTTTCCGGGAACCAGGAGCCCATTTTTTTCCGGGAAATTGGGGCGCCGTTTCTTCAAACATGCACAGGGGCGGATCTAGGATTTTTCAGAATGGGTTGTGCGGCTGACCCAGTGGGCGGCATTTTCGCCGTCAAAGGAGACCTCATGGGTCTAGAGGGGCGTTAAATGTTAATTAATAACATACATTTTCCTGCATTTCTTTTTAAATTATATTAAGCTTACTCATTTGCAGTTTGTCACTTCGAAAAAGCAAAATTATAGATGTATTTTTGTATATGATACTGAATTTATTTGTATAGCACTCTCACATGTAGGTGCGCCGTCCGTCAGTAGCCGCATTTTCGTCAGTAGCACGTATATTCGAGTGCGATCGTGGATGTGACTAATTCTGTCACGGCTAGGTCACTCACCTCTCTGGCCTGCCGAAATATACCCCTCCCCCCTATCGCTCTCTCCTCTGACCTGCCAAAATGCCAAAATACCCCCCCCCCCTCTCTCTCTCTCTCCTCTCTGACCTGCCGAAATCTACCTAGGTCTATCTCTGAAGGAAGTGGTTGACATTGTTGTCTACCACTTCCATTAGATGCCGACGCTTCCATCTTCCACGGACGAAGAGGCGCCTCTCGTCCAAATTCCATCGTAGCCAGGTCGTTGCGGTGCTTGTTTTGAAGTCCTTCCCCTTAGCGCATTTGACAATCGCGCCCGCCTGACTTCTTCTTGCACCAAGAAGAGTTGGCAGGGAGAGATGTTAGAGTTGATGCCTGGGGCTGGCGCCGCGACTCGTGCTAACTGGTCCTATTGACCCTTGACTGGGATGACCTGCGTTGGTTGCAGCGGCCTGAGTAAGATGAAGTCAATGCGCGGGGAGGACCGTGCCGAAAGTGTGTGACACGTAAATCCTTCGACTTTAAAGGGATTATACGGGTTTCCGCCCTGAAAGGAAATGCACTCTTCTGCAGTTGTATGCACTTTAAACACGTTTAAGACATATACCAGGGACTTCAATCCTCATTTAGTCCATTATTTCAGCAATTATCAGCGTTAAAACGTCGACGTTTTTCGAGACTTGTATCAGATAACGAGTACTTGATCGGCATTACTGTCCACCACTTTTTCATCTTAGAATCTGCATGAAATTCGATGGTGCAGTAATGTGCGCGGCTGAGACAAAATAGCGGTTACGAACTCGGAAGCAAGCTGCCGTAGTTTGAGTTGTCAGACACCTTATACGGTATATATCGCCTTGCCTTATACCAAGATTACTAGACCAAACCTTATACGGCCTTGATCGGACACACGACTGGCGACGTGCGGCGACCTCGGTTCAGCAGCAAATTTGACGTAAAGTAAGGATTTTGCTACTTGAGCCCAAAGGCTGTGTGGAGTAACCCCTCAGTAAACAAACGTGCATTATCAGACCCAGGGTAGGTACCTATAACCTAGCTCTGTCGGTACTTGCACTAGGATTACTGACTGCCAAAGTTTGTAACGGCTGTATTCGCATAAGCCACAGGTCAAAATTCGTTTCTTTCAATTTTATCATCTTAGGCATAAATAGTTTATATAGTTCTATTGTCAGTATGGCACCAAAGTTCTCAAGATATAGGGACGCTTCCATGGTCGCTTCAATGTTATTGATAATTGAAGCATGATATGTCATTTGTCATCATTGGAACCTATCTTACCCTGAAACATTACAATTCTACTCAGACTCATAACACTAGCAGAAAAAGCTATACTGTTTCCTTTCTTACATTACTGTTTTCTTTAAATTAGGTACATGATTGGTTTTGGCCGATATGCATTGCATTAGACACCCAGTTAATTCATATGGGTGTCTTCTGCAAAAAAAATTTGGCTTACCATCTCACATCTTCATCATGTGAAGCTACTTTGTCTTGTTGGCTTATTTCCATTATATTGCATGTAACCTCGTAAACTATTCTGTCCACATTTCCCAACCATCACAATGCACAACCAGTCAAACCTACTAGAAGCACTTGAACAGTAAACTGATATAATTTATGAAGGTCAGGGGTTGGATATTGTGTTCCTTGACTACCAAAAAGCATTTGATAGTGTACCACATAGAAGACTACAAAAAAAAACTGAGCGGCTACAGGAGTAAGGGCAAAATACTCAGCTGGGTGAAAGCCTTCTTGTCGGAGCGCTGTCAACAAGTGACTGTGGGTGGTGGAAGTTCCGAGTGGGGTATGGTGACCAGTGGAGTCCCACAAAGATCAGTCTTGGGACCTGTCCTTTTCTTGATCTATGCCAATGAATTGCCGACAATGGTGAAAAGTCACAAAGATGTTTGCAGATGATACCAAAATGTACAGATGATTCGCTAACCCACACAATGCCAAACTGTTACAAAAGGATTTAACTACTTTGGAGAAGTGGTCTGAAGAGTTGCTCCTCAAGTTTGATCATCTGAAGCAGGGCACTATACACTGGGTACTCCAAAGTTTTTTTTTAGTATATACTATAAATATACTATAAAGACTACCAGATTTGGAATAATATACCATATATGGATGCACGATATCCGCGGCAAGTATGGCGTTCGTGTCCCGATGAACAATTATACACTGAATTAGCAGTTAGAGTATTCTATTTACCTTGATATTAAGACGTAAGACGAACTTGTCCAAATTCTTATTACTTGATGTGTAAATAAATATAACCAGTCTGAATGTGAAAAAAGGAAAAAATATATATACATATTTGTGCGGCCTTTGCTCCCGTGGTATTTGTCAAGGCCCTATATCAATATTGATATACTATTAGTAAAGTAATCTTGGATATACTATTTGTCACCGACGGCGGTATTGGTCTGTGTCTCGCTTTAAGTTCCATCTTCTGTTTAGTTAGTTGAATGTATTTACAATGGAATTATTTAAGGTTTGTCAATTCTTTCAGCAGTCATAGTTGTGTAGGCATTGCTTTCTAATCATTGGGCATGGCTTGTTTTAAACATGCAGTTTCAATTTCAATATCGCTGTGGACCCGGTAAGTTCAGTAATTCACCTCCCCAGTTAATGTTGTTCTTGAGGTCCCTTATAGAAACATTTAGTATTTGTACGACAGACAGTAAACTGTACCAGTTTCCATTATATTGCATGTAACCTCGTAAACTATTCTGTCCACATTTCCCAACCATCAACCATTTGTCATCATTGGAACCTACCTTACCCTGAAACATTACCATTCTACTCAGACAGAATAGTTTACGAGGCCAAAGCTATGTCGTCACCAAAAACTATATATAATTGAACCTGACCTAATTGACCTTTACAACAATTATGGTCCCAGGGACCCATGTTTAGAACGCTCCGCTCACATTCACATGCTGCACTGCATAACCTACTGGGGGAGGGCCCCCGCACCACCCCCCCCCCCCCCCCTCCCCCCAGACCATCTTGTAAACAGATAACCCACATTTCAGTCTGTCGTAATATTACTGTCAGCTGACTACTCTTCTTCTATTGGGGACCTCAAGAACACCATAAACTGGGGTGGTGAATTACTGAATTATTACCCAAATGCCCTGGCGACTAGCAAAATATTGGTAATTCTACCTTCTACCTTCTTCATTAAGTTTGAAGAGTTGTCTTGCATTCTGCATTGCCTATTTCTACCTTCTTCATTTAACAATTTTGTAGATTATTTCCAAAATGCCTGCAAAAGGTGTCTTGCCCCACCCCTCTGGGCAAGACGCCCCATCCCCTTGAACTCAGCGCCTATGAGGAGTAGGTGGAAAACCAAAAATACTGTTTGATAGCTCTTCATAAATCATGTTGAAATTATTTCTGTTACTACTTTTAGGCTCAAGTCAATATTTCACCACAATATTTTGCTGGTCTTCTGAAAAAAATCTGCCCGGCTCCCCTGGCTCGCCATATTGATATCCCTTGGACCAGGGTGAGAGTTCCAGTTAGCACCTTGGTCCCAAGAGGATATGGTGCTTGCTGCTTGGTCCACAAACAAAACCAAATTTCAATATCAATATGTGAGGATTAAATTATTTTCATATGTGTATCCTGTTGGTCTTAAAGCAAACATTAACATTGGTAGTTTGACAGTTAATTTAGGACCTTGGCAGGTTAACAACATACATTGGTGCATTAATTTATTATGAGATTATTGAGATTATTGATTATTGAGAGGTACTTTTATGACAATAAATATTATTGGTTGTGTTTTGCATGTGTACAGGTGTGGAATGGGAAGGGTGTGTTTGAAGCCTCTCATTTCAGATCCAAAGGCTATGGAGCTGATGCCTATGTCACAATCACACCTGATCAGTGATCATACCATTCACCTGACCTGAAGAACATCACAATTAAAGGAATTCAGTCACTTTAAATATAATGTGGTTTAATCTGAGATATCAGTTTTGAAGGCCATGGTGAGAAATCACTGTGGTGCATTGTTGACAATTTTGCCTCTTTGGTAAAGTGGCATGTGCATGATTGTGTTTTATTTAACATATGCATTGCATGTTTGATTGTGTTTTAAGTTGTATGTGGTGGCATGTGTTTAAAGCGGAGGTACCTACTAGACCAGTGACAAACCCTTTGTTAAGTGAATGACAATATCATGGCCAGTTATGTAAACAATTATAGGATAATCATTGTATTTGTACTTAATATTTGTATAAATCATGATTTTTGCATAAGTTCTGACTCCTGAGTCTTTTATATCTTCTTTTGAAGCACACTATGCCATAGCAACACACACCACTTTTTGAAATATGCACCATTCCTTGCAATCTAAACTAAATATGAAGTGTATGTTTTTGAATTTTATTGCTTTTGAAAATTGCTTTTTAGGGTATACCTTAACAATTCAGCCAAACGAAAGCAATATGCAGCATTTTCAGCCACAAATACTACAGCTGTTGCATCATTGTCCTGTTGTGCTTCTGTAATACGATTATATTAACTAGGTATATAATTGTTCTCACTGTTACAGGCGACTGGCATGTCTCGCCAGAAAGTCAGACCGGCCATACAGCTCGTCAGCAGCAGCACGGCCGACTGCATGAGGTACTTCCTCACATACTCAATATACACTGAGAATGTCATCCAGCTGTTTGACAACGCCTGCGACGTGCTCAACAGCGCCAGTCCCGCCGACACGAAGTCCCTGCGCAGCGGCTGCAAGGCCACCAACGAGCAGGAGGCGGTGCTGGACGCAGCCATCGAAGAGCTGCTGGGCATGCGCTTCGGATCGGCTAAACATCTGTACCCATTTCAGAAGGGCATGCTCGACACCATCCGGTCTGTCCGCGGCCTCCTGGCCGACATGCGTGCTGTGTTTGGGGACAGCACGTACCTGCTGACCCGTCGCCTCACACAGGACTGGCTAGAGGGACTTTTCGGGATGGTGCGGGGCAGGAGCGGATCAAACTACAACCCCAACCCCGTGGATGCTGTCGCCTCCCTCCGCCTTATCACCATCCTGTTTGGTTTGAACAGCGGCGTGAGCCCACTGACGAGACCGGGTGGGGGGGGGGGGGGGGGCGCCTAACAGGCGTCCCCCGAGCCGGACACGGACCCAGAGTCAGTGCCGTCGGAGCTGGAGTAACTGCGGGAGCTGCAGGAGGCCGTAGATTTCGTCCCATAGGAGGTGGCCGCAGACATGCGTGCCTTCTGCGCCACACTGGCCGACACCGACCAGCCATCGACGAGCGACGATCGCGACTGTGGGCCTGAGGAGCCGGACCCGGCGATGGAGTCGCTGCTGCAGGAGTACGAGAGAAGTGCACCAGCCGGCAGCTCCACCGCCCCGAGCGCAGCAGCAGCCGGCCCAGTATCAGGTGCGTCGGCGACGGACAGCGCCATGGCGTATGTGAGTGGCTTCGTGGCTCGCAAGGCGGGGGATCGTTCTCTTGGCGCCCCGTGTTCGCAGACCGAGGATGAGCCAGTGGAGGCTCTCTGGCTCAGGATGCGGAGTGAAGGAGGGTTGACGGTCCCGACGGAGGCATTCTTTGAACGTTTCAGACAGATGGAAGAGGCGTTCTGCCTTCACCATGCGCTGGAGCCGAATCGGCTGAGCCGGAAACCGAGAGTGGTGGCCGCTTTTCTGAGTGAACTGCACGACAAGTTCCCTTCCGTACCCGCTGCTGCTAGGGCCTTCGCGCGCGTTCGCACATTTATACGCATGAAGGCGGTAAATGGTGCTCGGCGCGCGGAGGTCATGGAAAGGCGGGCGGCACGGAAGCGCAAACAGTGCGTCACGAAAGCCTAAGCATATCGGGTCTCGAGTCCGGGTACGGACTACGGACAGTGTGAGTGCCGTTGTCGTGTTGTGCCGCTGCAGCTGATTGGGTTTCGAATACTGAATTTCTTTTCACATATTTCCTGTTTTGGCTTCAGCTTTGATACGGCTTGACTAGTGGGAAGGACCGTTTTACCGAGGAAAGATGGTATGCTATTTAATAAGAGTATATCGATTCTAACACTTATAATTTTCAGTTCTTGTTGATTGTTTTAAGACTTCATCATTACTAACATGGACCACAACATGCCAAGGGCCATTGTTAATATACACGAGTTTGAGAAGAAGACCAGTCCCAACATTGCGCTTGAAAATGGAAATTATATTTCATATTTCCCGTTCCTGTTATCAAATTATAACAGACACAGGGCGCCATATATTGCCAATATTGTTGTGTCCAGATGTCCGCTGTCGGAAACACAGTCATCCGACACCGCCCCCAGATGGCCGGCCGGACAGACCCGGCCGAGCACAACGCAGCAGCCGGACAGACCTGGTCGACCCCAACGCAGCAGCCGGACAGACCCGGCCGAGCCCAACGGAGCAGTCGCGTCTGAGTCGCCCGCGTGAGAACGTGTCGAATACAGTCTCCGTTCCGTGGCGTGTTTGTCCCAGGGACTACGCAACACAACACTTATAACGTTGTTCTCAACGACTGCCAATAAAACCTTTGCCTTGCCGGGATTTGATTCCATGCTCTTGGACTACATCATAGGGTCATACTTTGGCCAATAACTCGAAAACTATTGGTTGGGCTTGCCATTTCAACCCCAAAAAAACAAAATAGAAATACTTTGGATTTATTATATGGGTATCATTTATGAATCTGATAAGAACAGTTAAAATTGCGCTTGACAAAAACAATCGCAACATCGCAGAGCAACTGTGATGTTAGTTACCTAATTAGCACTTGCACAATTAGCACATTTGCTTAACCCTATTTGTAACAGGGGGGGGGGGGGGGGGGCGGATTCCGCCCCCCCCCCCCTCATGTTTTTTCGCAGATATCTCCAGAATGGCTGGGAGAAGGCCCATTAAATTTTGGGACTTTTCATAGAATTGAATACCGCATTTGAAGTCAAAATTTTGAGTTCTTAACCTGAACAGAGGCGGTTCCAGGGCCCAGTTTTGGGTGGGTTCGGAGGCGACATTTGGCGATAATACGGAAATGCGATCTTCACGGTTTCTTCCTAACTGCATCAAGCATAAAGGAGTTACATCGGTTTCCGGTGACTGCAACAAGTGCAAATTAGTTGATGTTAATGAAATATCATAGAAATTGCATGGCAGAGGCGGTTTCAGGGGCTTGAAAAGGGGGGTTTCCAGGAAGTATTCAGAAGCCAATAGTGCGATGTAAGGGGCATTTATAGCTATCAAGATGTAAAAGATAGCTTCTGCTTCCATTATTTGCATAATTTATTACATATAGAGTTTCAGGGGCGTGTTCAGGCACATGAAAAGGGGGGTGACTGGCATGGAGATGACGATATGCCAGCGATAACGGCGCAATAGACGTTTAGCTTATAATAATATATGCACATATGAGGCCAGAAAAGGGAATAGTCATTTTTTTTGCAGCGGCGCGCTCATGAATGGAAGAAAGGGGGTCATATTATTGTAAGGAAACTAAGAGGCATGGACGTACAATGACATAACATACTGCAGTTTTCGGATGAAACACGCACCACAGGCTACTCTACGAACGATTATAAGATAATAGGCGAGTCCAGGTAGGGAAAAAGGGAGGTAAGCAATGTCAATTGAAGTTGTAAGTGAAATAGTCACTGTTGACTAGTTAGTATTATGATAGCGGATAATATACTTATCAAAAGGTCTTGCGCCGCCCCAGTTGGGATCCTGGATACGCCTATGATGAAGTACAACATGCAAAAAGGAACTATCTACGATCAGTAACATTTATAGTGCTGGGTAGCAACTTGTCTGCGGTTAATATTTTTCCCAATTTACCTCCCTTTTTCACTAACCTGGTACCGCCTATGGCAAAAAAAAGAGATTTATAACTGTTTTGTCTGTCACAATCACATACCACTTCATTTATTAAAAAAACGACATCAAAAAATGGTTTTATTACGCATTTACTTCACCCCCATATTGAGTGACCTGCTCACGCCTATGATTTTGAATTTTCAAACGTCACCGTCATTTATCAATTTCCAATTCAATCTCTATCGATTCCTATTAGTTGTGTTCAAATCGGTCGATAAACATGAAAGGTATGTTGGATCAAAGATACCACTAAAATTTGTAGTGTATACCCCCCTGTTGCCCCCCTATCCAAAATTGAGATATTTGTTTTATTTAGAAATGTAGATCGTGTTGAGGGGAACCAAACACCGTTTCATTTTTGAAAATCGGACGGGTGGATCACGAGATCTCCGGGGGCGGAATCCGCCCCCCCCCCCCTGTTACAAATAGGGGTAGCCAGGAGCCTGTCACAAATAGGGTTAAGTAGATACAAAATTATCTCATATTTTTTAAAATAAGATTTCCTGATTCTTATCATTTAGTTATACCAAATAAAAGAAGCACAAAACACCGCATGTTGCCGATCAAACTCTGTATGTAGCCACTTTTACGATAAAACTATTGGCATCCCCGGGATTCGATCCCGCGACCTTCGACTATATCGTTGAGATGGTGTCATACTTTGGTTAATAACTCGTAAACCGTTGATTGGCGTGACACTTTGACCCCAAAAATCGAAATAAAAATGTTACCGCTTTCTTTCTGTGGGTTTTATATATGCATTTGAGGTGTAGAACAGTTCGAAAATCGAGCTGAAAAAGTAGCAATTTAACATGGAACCCTATGGGCTAGTAGTGAAAGTCACGCCCATGCTACCATATGACTTTGGACCCCCCCCCCCCGATCTGAAGTATCAGATAATGCATTGTGGAGCAACAAACAGTAAAGCAAAATATGTCATGAAAGAAAAAAAACAGTTTACAAAGAACCCATAAAGTAACTACAGTAGAAAAAGACATTGGAGTGTATGTAACAGACAACCTCAAGCCAATAACACACTGCAAGAGGGCAGGTAGCAAAGCAATATCAGCACTTCAAAGACTGAGGATGACATTTGATAGACTGGATATGAAAAACTTCAAGATTTTATATACCACATATGTTATGCCACATCTGGAGTATGGTATACAGGCAGCTGGTCCATACATGGTACAGGATGTCTGGGCACTTGAAAAGGTACATAGGACTGGAGAGCGACTAAGATGGTTGGACAGATAAAACATCTAACGTATGAGGAACGCTTGAGAGAACTCAAACTACTTAGTATTGAAGAGAGGATCCTGAGGGGCGATCTGATAGAAATGTACAAGATCCTGACAAGACAAACCAACATGGACCCCAACCAGTTTGTTGAACTAAACGAGGATGAAAGAACAAGAGGACACCAAGAAGCTGGTAAAGGGGTCAACTCACTAATCAAGACTCAAGTTTTTTTTTGCAAATAGAGTCGTTACACCGTGGAATGAACTCCCACAAGAAGTTGTAACTGCTGAGTCCACCAATTCTTTCAAAAACAGACTTGACCAACACTTGGCCACAAAGTACCCTGGCAACATGTCCAAACCTATGAAGAAGGGAGCACCAAATAGACCCTGTCTGCACCCAGCTCACCCAACCTAAACCTAAACATTTTGACATGCAAGTGTTGCACCGTAGGCCATGCCAAGATTTTGTCAGCATGCGCACCAACTCAGGCATACATTTGGCTATTTCCAGGTGTGTGCTGAGTGTGTGTGCACCAGGTGTTCCAGGTGTGTGTGCACCAAGATGTTCAGGAGTGGATTGTGTATGCCATCACTAAAAACTGGTTAAACTGACCATAACCTTGCCTGCAGTCTAGATAATCACTGTTCATCTTGGGCATGTACATGCTATGCTTTGCAGTCTGGCATGTTGCAGGAACATTCAGTAATGTTTGTATGCCTTTGTTTTATTTGTCTACACATAACAGCTGCAAGTGCACCTAAACATTATTACAGACAGGTACCATTTTGGGAGGCAGTCTGTGAATTTGCTTCTTCAGCTAATGTCCAGTACAGGTAGGGCATGTTGTTCATCAAGTTATGTTTGCACTCGCATATAAAGCACAACAATATTTAGTATCAGCTTCATCATATTTTCGCAGTGCACTATGCCCTCTGAACCATTGCACCTTGAATGAGTTTGCATGCTATTTGTGAATAAGTGTGAAACACTACATAACTGGAAAGAACAGTTGTTACTCCACTTCCCTTATTCACTACATAATTGCAGATAGAAGTTGAATTGAGTAAAATCACTTCACACCAACCTAACTTGCTCCCTCTACACTGATAAAAAATGACTCTTCTACGGATCAAAGAAGAGTTGTCTAAAATGTCCTATTGCAAAACTCTTCCAATACCCTCCCATGACTCAGAATGGTCCATCCAAAACTCTTCCATGATTCCACGAAAACTCTTCCATGATACCACGAAAACTCTTTCGATGTATACAACTCTTTTAGTACTCTTCCAGAACGCATACTATATTCTTTCTTGACTCTTCAATGACTCTTCAATTTACTACCTATGACTCTTCCAGAATCCCTTAATATTTCTCACTGGGCGATGTAAAAAGGCCCTCCCCAAAAACTCGATCAAATGTGTTCAATGTGTTTATTATCGAACAACCCGACACTGCAGAACAGAGTTCTGCAAACTACAACAGAGCTTCGATCTCCTGCTTCACCACATCATCCGGCTCCATTTCTGCCTCGAGATCTAGCACGTATAGCGTCTGAGTATCCAGTTGGTGTTTTTGGTGCTTTTCTTAGTTGTCTGGTTAAAGATATAGTGCGCAAGTACTCACAGAAGAAGAGCGCTATTCAGATCCCCACAGGCGGCCACCTGTACGCCTTCAACCATGACGATGCTTCCGCTGTCGTCTCCGACGTGAGGACCACCGGCCGCGTCAGCAGTGCATCTTCTGTGCAGATTGTGTCATACTCCCTAAGGAGTCTGAGAACAGTCTCGGCATCATCCTCTGGAAAACAAAAACTATTATTAACACGCGCACGGCCGGGAGTCTGCGCCAAACACGAACGGCCGAACGGTAGGTGGGTGATTTCAGCCCCCCCCCCCTAAGATCTCGAAAACAACGCAACGCAGCGACAAGCGAAAAATGGCATTAGATAGCTTGAGACAAGCTCTATCGAAAGTATGTCGTTTTTATGTCCAGTCTGGCTATATCAGTCAAAAACGAATGTTAAAGGTTCACTATTCCCTTTAACATTAGCGCAGTCAGCTGTTGGAGCCACTTGCAACTAGTGACGTCATGGGTAAACAGCTCTATTTCTAAAATATTGACCTTGATGCGTTAGCCGAATCATAAACAAGTGTTCGACGAAAGCTATAGAAAACTGCGTTTCTTGCCCTGCACCTTTTCCGCCTTGGCCGTAGATACCTACATATTTTCTACAGCATTTTAGTGACTGGTGGTGGTGGACATAGCCTTCACTTATTTTTTGGGGTGGGTAATCTTTACCTTTGGTAGGGTGCCCAATGCATGTGAGGTCCTACATGCTGTTCAAAGAATACCAAAAACCTTTTCATTATTTTATCCTAGGTTTGCAGAAGCATCTATAATTTGGGGCCAACAAAGTACTCACACCTGACAGGTACCTAGGCACCTACCTTGAGTAAAGATTACCTATAACCCAAGGCAAAAGATACCAGGTAGCGTCGTCCCACTGCGCATCCTTCTGCGCAGATGCCCGAATGACGTCATAGAGGGTGTCAACCAGCCGGGAGGCTGCCGCGTACGCGTTCAATTGACCAAGTTCAAACGCGAAAGAAATTGTTTTCCCGTGATATTACAAAAACAATTTAGGATGGAATTAATTTATCTATATTTAGACTGTTCGAATCGGCACGATATATCTTTTTTTAAGTCATTTATATTATATTTCGGCGATTTCCGAACAGGCAGATATCCATAACAGGCACTGTGTGCAGCCGGCATCGGTCAGCGGCCGATCCGGTGCAAGTAGGCTGCTCCGAACCGCTCCAGTGGCCGGCCCGGAACTGGTACACTTCGACATTCGACCGCAACGAGTTGGTCCTCCATTTCGAACAGGCCCGTGCAGTCAGGTCACCATGACAGACCTGTACCAACCGTCCGGCCAACTCCGCTGCCAGGTGGAGATGGAGCCTCGGGAGACGGCTTTCAGGACAGTCCAAACGTCGATGAGTGTTTAGTTGGGGAGGTCACCGGTTTCTCGAGTGATTTCATTCTGGATGGACACACCTTCACGAGGTGGACTCCGTGGGAATTAACCCGCCCATGTCGTGGCGAGCGGCAGGGGTCCCAGTCCGCCCTCTCGGAGCCTAAGCCCCTAAGCTGCATCCCTGGCTAATGAGGTATTGTTAAAAAAAACTTTGAGCTTGGTAGCTGGGAGGACCGGGGGAGGGGGTCATCGAGTGAGCTCCGAGAGTCAGGCGGCCTGTTCCTCCTACTTAGGCCTGACTCAGGCCCATAGCCGTAGTCGCGAGCTCCTGCTCGCGCTGCGTCGATGCGCAAACATTTAAGTTATAGTTTTCGTGATTAGTCAAGTGTCATTTTGTTAGGACTCTACTTCAATATAGCATGCATGGCAGAGGTAAAAAACGTGGATTAGTCTAGTTATTAAGGCGGTGTTCTGAGAAGTGGGAGGACCTGTGCTCAAATCCCGGTGCCGCTCACTCTCCGGACTGCTGTCCCCAGCTCTAATCCGGACCAGGTGCGGGGCGAGCTCCCACGCAGAGCAGTGGGAGCAGGAGCCCTCCTGTGATTGGGCACCATAGTCTCGTAGGAGGACTAGGAAATATATAAAATAAGATAAATAGGTCCCTTGTGGGCTGATGAAAATGGTAGTTATGTTTTTAACCCGCGCCGTGCCGGGAGGGGCGTCAACCTCCCTCAGGGTTTCCGTCGATAGCGGAAAAACGGCGGCGCGCCGTTTTTAGCACAAGTGTTCGGGCATCAATTGCACACATTGTGTGAAATTTGTGTGGCTGTAGGTTACCGGTAAATCAGTATAAATCAAAATAAAGGTGTGGTGACTGGTGAGCGCGCCATCAACACGTAACCGTCGAAGTGAGATATTGTACTATCCCAATAAACTGAAATACGAATAAAAAGCGCCACTCAGAATGTCCAAAATGTTATTGGATGCCGGAAAACCTTCAAAACAAACAGTTCACCCACACCACGACCCACGTACCGCGTGTATGCACCGAAACTCGGTACACTATCGGCTCGCAGAACAATATGACAAAACGCGATGGTGAGACATCCGACATACCGTCGTTGATTAAAAAAGCAGATCAACAGTCGTCTCATCATATGCACAATCGGGCACCATCAGCAGCAGTCACCGCAGCCACACTGCACACTGCACCGTCCTACCGCTGGCTGTTGACGTGTTGCCGAATCTGATTCTGGTCACATTCTGGTCACGCCTGTCGAGCCGCTTGCCGACGAGCTTCTGGCGCAGCCATCTGATACGCAGGTGAAGCCGAAAGTGTACGAGCCGGCGCGCCACGCGTATGTCGAGATGAGGGTACCGAGCGCTGATGGCCCCCACCAGCCGCTTCATAATACCCGCCTCGCGGCTGAAGGTTTCGGCCATGATGCCACAGAAGATGTCATCGAAGTTCTCCACCACATCCATCCACCAGCGATGCGGGAGGTGGAGCCGACCGCGGCTGATGGTGGACAGCCAGGAGCTGGGCACCGACTCCAGCATGGCGTCTGTCGCAGCTGAGATGACGCAGCCCAACGATGGTTCGACGTGGAGCATCTTGGACGCCACGCACCCAGCGACGAATGCCAGGCCTTCACGCTCTAGGCCCAGCTCGCAGTCTTCCTGGCCAGGCCCAGCAGCCTCAGTGACTTTCTAGAAGGCGTGGTCAAGCTCGACCACATCCTCTTCGTCCACCGGGTCGATAAACTGAAACACACATTTGGTACAAATCAGCGATGAGTACAGCTGAACGACTCGCATATAAGGTTTTGCTGATATGGTGGAATGATATATACAAGGAGATTTACGATCATAAGTATCTTAATCAGCCATAATGGGAATGTGATTTATCGGATATTTCTTCAATAATTACCTGTAGGTATTCAGTACAAAAAACTTAGCATAGTAACCAGGCCAATCATGTTCTTGCAACGCAACAAACCACAGGATTTGGTGACTTCGGCTGTAAATGGTTCAGGCCGTCGGCCAAATAAATAAATAAATAAATGTGTTGCAAAGTTCGAACTTCGCCAAATCAAACGATAATAGCACGCAAGCCAAATATATTACATTTGTATAATAAAAAAAAAACGAGTGTTTTAATGAATGTGAATAACGATTAGCATTCAAGAACAAATCTGTTGAATTTAGGATTTACACCTTACCTCGATAGTCACGCCATCCAGTTCAGACATGCTGAGAGTGGAGCTGGTGCTTGGTGGAGCCACAGGAGGTTGGCCAGTGCTGAGGTAGTCGGTGGGACCTGGCTCCACCTCGACGTCAGAGCTGACGGGGCCATCAGCATCGCCTTCAGCCGCTGGCGAACTTCAACACCGCATCGCCCTCAGCCGCTGGCGAACTTCAACACCGCATCCAGGTTCGCGTTCTGTCCGCCCATGCCTCGGAGCTGGCTGAAAGCGTTCTCGAGGCAATCTTGGTTCAGTCTGGAAGTGAGGATGTAGCTCAGCTGACCCGGGTACGCTGCTCTGAGGTCTTCGTACAGTCCACGCACCGACGCTGAACTGCGGAGGATGCCCCGCCGCTGGAACGGGAGCAGCGCTGCTGGTGAGGCCGTGCCGGGCCGACGTCTGGCACCAAGCTTCCGGGCGTTGGCGATCAGGTCGTCCATGTCCCGCAGGGTTGAGTCCTGTGCTGCTTTTGCGGCATCCGAGCTCCCGTAAGCATGCCGCTCCAGCTTGGCGTCGCTGCTGCACCGGCTGTTTATCGTGTCGAACCAGCGGTCCACTGTCCGGACGGCTCGGCCAATTGCTGGTTTGGCGAGCACAGTCTCCATGGCCGCGGCCACCGTGCCGGAGAAGAGCCGCGTGGCCAGGTACACCCGCTGGGCGGTCTGGTTACGGGCCTGGAACAACATTGAACCCAAATCAGATTGCAGAAGTTGCAGTTAATGCACTTACAGTTGATGTAGTTTATTAATAACTATATAAGTAACGAATTATTAAATAAATATTTAAGGAAACCAACGAGAATGTAGGATAACTTCAGAATCAGAGCGGTTTTTTGGCATAAGTTATTGACGTTTTGGACACTTTAAAGCTAGTTGTGTATCCAAACTCTTTGCCAGAACAAACCAATATAAAACAACTAACCGTCCCAACGGTGAAGAGAGCTAACAATGTCATCTTGGTTATGCCATTATGTCATCTTGGTTATGGCGTATCTACAATTGTCAAGAAGTTAACCACATACTTAATAGGAACTCTGAGAAGGCAGTGCGAAGCTGGTGTCGATCAGCTTGACTTTGGATAGGTTGGTCTGGCAGAGGTCTTCAGAGGAGAAGTGTTCAGAGCAATTGCACAATTTTTAAGGATCAAAAGGATCGCCCTCTTACATTTTGCTGTCCAGATACTTGCAAGATTTTTGTCTTCTGAGAAGTTGAAAAACTGCTACCCTTTGCTTTCTGCTTTTTGCTCTTCCACCAAACCATGACTTGCATGACGCCACTGCCGCATACTCTGCCCATCTTTGATTATGATCCTGAAAAGTGGAAATTTATTTATTACATTTGTGTCATTGGCAGCAGCAGTGTCAGGGACGTTGACATAAGCAAGAAATTTATATCGGGCACAAGCTCATACAAAAACACAAGTTATGTTTTATTAAGCTACAAGAAACAAGGTGCGTGAACATTGTCACTTGGCAGTTTTTTAACAGGCTATGGATCTCAACTTTTTTACTTTTAACATTACGCCCATGCATACAAAACTGCATACAAAAAAAACTGAAAAACTGCACTGCATACAAAATTGATTTCAAAAGACCTCCAGGCTCCCTGCAGCATGCCCCAAACTGTATAGGTGTGATTTATACATCCAAAAATTGGAGAGGAGGCACATCAACACCCTCCCGTCTCCACTGTGTCAGAGCCCTTGTGAGTAAGTGTCTCTGTCACTTGAAAAAAGTGACAAAGTGAAAGTCAAAACTTGAAGAAAAAAATCAAAATGAGATAATTACCCCAAATTAATTTCAGTCACGACATCCCAATGGATTGTGTTGGCACCGTTTCCGAAATATTTGTTTGCATTTTCTGCGCCACAGTCGCTAATTTTCTCTAAGGGAGTGCTTAAAATGATGCAAAATATTGAAAAGAAAGCTAAATTACTGCTTTGTCAAATATCAAGAACGGTTGACCTAAAACAGATTTTAACAATAAAACGTGAAATTCTGTTCAATAAAACATGTAAATGCGTAACATTAAGTCATATTCACTCACGCAAATTGTATACAAAGAAAGAAAAGTGACACCCTTTTGCACGTCATTTGCTCAAACCGCCCAATCACGTTGGGGGCATGCGGACGACGCAGGCCTGCTATAACCTTTCCATTACATTCGCCATCTTAGTTTCACAAAGAATGCAATGCCAAGACCTGCAATTTCACTTCTTGCAATCATAAATGCCCAATATCTATATATTAAACACCTCGAATGCGCCTAATCAAAATAAACACACAACTATACCTTGGGTTCCCATGCGTAGCACGAACTTCTCTTAGAGCGCCTTGCTTGCGCCCGCTTCCGTCGCACTCGGCCAAAGAGTGCTGATATCAACATGGCGGGCGATGCAGTCGTCTGATACCGCTAAAATACTGCTAAAACTTAGACGTGTGGGTCAAGTCGGGAGTTTTCTGTGAATCTTCGAGGTAAGGAAGAGTCTAACATGAGTTTTGTAAACGCTGGCGAAGAATCGTAAGAGGATCTGAATCTTGATTCTGACAAAACTCTAGCCAATTGTCATGATGCTACCACAGGAACTCTAAAAATACTCTTGCTTCACAATTGACGCTAGGAGAACTCCTAAGAAGTCGTTGGAGAACGCTTATTTCTTGTTTCGGGAGAGTTCTTGGAAGATAAGAAGGGATGCCCAGCATAGTAGGGTGATTTTAGGGTGAGTTCTGCATTACTTTTTGAAGAGCAGTAATTTTTTCTCTCAGTGTATATGCAGCATGTCTGAAAGGAGGCCCCAGAGGCGTGGAGGAGCAGGGGGCCAAGACGTCAGCTTTTCCAGCCGGACTTAATGTATGTATTCTAATCCTGTGTTTGGTTATATTTTTATATTAATGAAGCTAAGCACCTAATCTGAATTCATATACGTAATCTGAACCTAATGGTATATGTTTTTTTTCCCAGTTTACATGCGTGTTTCTTAGAAATATGTTTTAAAAAAAATATATGACATATATATGAAAATATATGTCATTCTGGCCATGATCACAATCCCCTGTCAGTTGTTACTGTTACATACATGTATAATGGGGTAGTTCATTCATTTCCATATTGTCTTTGTAAGATGCCCAGCAGGCAAATTAGTACTGATTATTGTTTTTACAGACACAGAAGACAGCAGTCAGTGCTGCTTCATGCAGCAGACCTCAGAGTAATCATTTCAAACAGTTCGCACCATTTTAATTGCACATTGCTTTAGTAGCAGTAGCATTTTAGAGCTTTATAGATCAAGCACATGTGTTGTAGTTATTATGTTTTTCGTCATGTATGATGTTGGTATTACAGGGAGAGTGTACTACTATTTATTAATCATATATTAGCAGCAAATGACATGCATATTTGTATCATTGATAATGACTAGCTTTCTGTTTTGTCGACTATTACGTCATATGGCGCACATTTTGTTCACATTAGCCAGGTTTGCATGCTTGTAGCTTCGTTTGTGGTTTCTTCCATAGTGTAGTCTAATCCCGAATCCATGTACTTAGTCTTTATTTGGAATTTCTTGCCTGTATTTTGCACAACCGCCAGGAATTGTTAAAGCTACATCTGTGTCGCTGGCTCCCGTTCGCTGTTTCAAGAAGACATAAATATTCACATCAATCAGCCAGCGTGATTATTTTCGTCCCTTGTGTCTTTTAGTCCAGTTTGTTTGACTTAGTCCAGCACTTACAAGCCATATGTTATATGTAAGAACAAGTGTTTTACTTATTCTGTTTTGGTAAAAAAGTAGGAATTACAAGTAATTGATGTTGTTTTGCCGATTGTGTACCTGAAAAAGTCCCTAATTGAATTTCACGTTTTAACGCTTCATAATTCCATGAATATGTGATAGGCACTTAGCATGACATTGCATGTATGTTTCATCTGCATCAAGCGTTGTTAGAGGCGTCTTTGCAGGCAGCGCCGACAGCCATAGTGCTGGACCTGCTCGGCACGATCCTAATCGAGCGCCCAGACGTGCGTTGGGCGTATGCCGACCGCCTGCCAACACCATCACCCAGGCCTGAAGCGGCAGCTGCCGCGGCGCCCAGGCGTCCTGGAGCGCCTCGAGCAGCGGCTCCTGTTCGTCCAGGAGCCGCTGCAGAAGCAGCGCCTGCACGCCCCACCCAGCCGCGGCCGGCAGCAACAGCTGTTCGGCCAGCCTCGCCCGTGCCGGCTACACCAGGACCTGAGTGGTGCCGCTGTACCAGGTTGGTGCTGGTCTGCATTCATACAACCTTGCAATTTGAATTCATAACTGCTACATGCATGCTTGACTGTAAGGTTGCGTTGTTGCGCATATTCCAATTATGACCGCTGTGTATGCATATCGTGAGCAATAATCCGGATATTAATTGAGGTTTCATGTAAAGATTGTTGTGCACAAAATATGTTTATTTACGTTAAATGCTGTTGAGCTCTGACATAGTGCCATAGTTTGGCGCACCAGGTTCACTTTACTTGCTTCACTCATAAAAGGTCGTGTAGATATAATTTTGATAGCTACATAGCATGCAACATGAATCTGTCTCCATCAGATGCCGACCGATGCCGTCTGCGGCGGAGCAGACTTGCTGTGGAAATCAGCAGTGCATCACACGCAGCGAGGTGCGTTATCTGTCCTTTTAACCCTCGCCCGTGCAGCGTCCGATCAGTGCGTGATCGTGCAGGGGGGGGGGGGGGCGCGGTGGTACGACCCCCTCCTAGCGTTTCGCCCCTAATTGGGCTAGAGCTTCGATTAAAAAACGAGCGTGTTGCTTGTCAGGAGAGGAAGCCATTGATACACGATTTTAAGGTCCTAGGTCATTAGGGGACCTCTGAGGTCATGTCAATGACCAAAATGTCATCCAAATTGAAAATTCGTATAAATTGAATTTTATCGAGCTAGAATCGTGAATGAGCATATCATAATGCTTAATGGGTGCCACATTCGTAATCAGCGTCACAAAATGTCCTAGAAACTGCCAAATTCCAAAAAGGTCATGTCAGGTCATTTGAGGTCAGTGACCTCGGTTGACCTGTTGGGGCGCATGACCCCACTGGAATATATAATTATGTAAAATGGATGCCATATTTGAAATCAGCGTCACAAAATGTCCTAGAAACTGCTAGAAGCCAACAAAGTAATATGTCATTGGAGGTCAGTGACCTCGGTTGACCTCGGAAAAAGTCAATCGAGGTCACAATCTCAATGGAAACCACAACTGTCACCTGAAAACACATGTGCATATGCTTCCTGAACAACAAACACTATGCAACTGCACAAGTTACAAGGATCAATACTACGGGACGCCAGTTGCGCCTGACTTGACCTTGAAAAAAAACAGGTCAAAGGTCACGGGTCATGTGACTTACAACTTAACAAATTTCAGAATGTGTCAAATTGTTCACAAGTAGGGGACTGAAAGTTTCATCGCAATCGGTTGATATTTACGCGAGTTATTCCCGAAAAACCGAGGGGGTGGTGTCAACTCCCCACCCCCCCACCCTGCACTGGCGAGGGTTAACCCATGTGCATTGTGCATCACTGCCATTTTGTATAGTCTGGCCGCCCTGGTGATGTGCCAGTTACAGAATAATTATGTTTTACCCTGGCCAAACATGTGCGTCAAGTTCAGCTTCCTTCAGTTATCACATTGATATGACTATGAGCAAAAAACTTTGAAAGCATGCTCAGTTTGTAGTAAGTCCCATCTATTTGCTTCGACACGTTTTCTTACGTGAGCGGCTGCAATAAAGATTGTGCCGATTGTGTTCAAATTTTGTGCGTGGTTAGGGACCTCTCAGCCGCCACTTTCCCACAAGTGAGGGGTCGTGTGCTTCTGCACGTGCGCACCCTTTTTGTATCTCAGAAACTACTTGCCCGATGGAGTTGAAATTAACCATACATTTTCTTCGCGCTCGCTCGTTCATCGCCAACTTCGGCGTCTTACTGGTAGTATACGCGCTGCCAAACTGAAGCATTGCTGCCATATCCACTGGGTATCATTGGACCCACTGGTATCTAAATCATTGGTGTGCATGGAGCAGTGTCCTAGGATTTCAAAATTTTGTGAAAATGACACCCTATGGATAATATTCTTCCACTCTTTTCTCGGTTTTACTGTGAATTTTCCACTCCCTAAACTAAGATGTATTTGATAACTAGAAGCATTAGCATATACTAACCGTTTTCCTCCACAGGCTGAAAAGTATTGCCATTTGTAACAGCCAATTCTGATTGGTCAGTTTTGTCAAAGCCTAGTTAATCATATGGTCTTTTTAGGCTGCATATTCCACTCTTAATGCTTTTTTTTTGGCTGAATTTCCCACTCCACAACCTGTCTTCAAACACCATGTCTGTGTGCTGTTTGCTATGGTGGAACATGCCCGCAGTTGTGCTAATGATAGGTAGCTGCTTATTAGACAAACATGTTGGTCAATATTCAGTCAGGAGTCACATTGATAGGTAGTCAATGTCCAAATGATGTACTGCTTGATGATGTTAGTTTATCAAATGTGGGAATGTATAACGTATGTGGACGAGTGGTTTGGTGTGTCAGACTCTGAATCTAAAGACCCGATTTCGATTCCCAGCAGCAAACATTTTCGCAGGCTCCGATTTTCACCACGGTGTAACCACGGATTATTGTATAACGGATGGGATTCTCTACGAATTTGGGGAACATTTGGCACCCTAGCGGCGGACAGCCTGAACTAACATTGGACAGGACTGCGGCGAATTTCTCCGCGTCCGCTGTACAATCGTACGTATTTTCCCGTGACTCTTTTCGTGATTTCTACAAATATCCACTTGTCTGAGACGCTGAAAGTATGTGATACGTTTTCACGCAACCCTGTAGTATCATGGAATCCATTGGATAATTCAAATATGCGTCTGCTTTTTCTTGTATGGAGATAAAACTCGGCTGGAGTGGTGGACTGCGTCCGCGGCGTCGCTTGTGCACTCTGGGCAGGTGTTCTAACTTTGAAGGAGTTGATTGTGCGAATAATATGGCCTTATCATGTGGTGTGATAACAATTACATGACTATTAAACAGCCAAACCTGTGGCAAGACTTTATCAACTGTTAATCATTTTTTTTACTGAGCTCTCAGCTCGAGTTGAAGAGTGAAATGTCATGGGTACCAGTACTGACTAGGTGAATGTTAATTGCTAGCAATGGATCAAAGAGTTGTAGAAAATAGACATTCTGAAATGGGAAAAGTGGTTCAGATGAGTAATTTCATGCAGGATGCACCAATGTAAATGTTGGAAGTACCTGATTGTGATTGGAATTTAGAGAGTGGAGGTTGTGCTCTGTGTCTGGCCCAATCACAATGTTGGGTCAGCCCATTTTACTCTCAACCTGTCATACATTAATTATTAAGTAAATTTACATCTTACTGCTACTGCATATAAAACAGATTTCCATGCCTATCAGTACAGGTACCAATGGTTTCCCAGAAAATGAGACCAACCCTGTTTCTGTAGATCACGGACCACAGTCGTGCTCAGAAATATTTTTGGGTTTCCACCAGGGACCAGCAAGGGCCAAAACTTGGGGATAGTTCACAGATTCACTTCAATGAATTTACAAAGTGACTGTATAATATGGATTATGTATGTCTCAAAACATCAGTTTTAGTGATAAACAGGGATCAGAATTCAGACATCAACTTGCCTAAGAATTATAGATAATTATCACCATGTTACCCCTGCTTAAATTTGTATTCAGCGCAATACAAAGTGTGGTAGTCCAATGAGTTGTTGGTATATGCTTACACAGATATATGGCCACAAGGACAAGGCAAAATAAAACGAATATATACACAACAAAACAGCAGCACCAACTAGTATCTGTCTTGTACCATGCTGTCTTGCACTGGCTAGCATTGCCTCATCAGTTATTCTTTTTGCCAGAGCGAGCTGAGGCAGAGGCCAGGCGCCCACTGATATGCCCAGTGTTTTGGGACAATGAACATGTTAACAACATTATTTTAGCCATGATGTATCATGAGTTCAATTTGTTCAACAATGTAAATGCGGTGGGAATGTGTGAACTATGACCCAAAATCACAGTGCTGGTCAAGATCCCGGACATAATATGGGGTCCAGTCTGTTGGAGTAGTACATTACCACTGGACATGCAACTTAAATTTCCTTAAAAATAGAAAACAATGGGCCTATAGGACAAGTGACATCTCAGATGCAGTTACTACTCCCAGTCATTTTTCCTTATAAGATTGCTGTATAACACCTATGACCCAGACATCAGTCATTTGCATCCTGGCATGTTAAGTCCAGCACAATTTTCCAAACCAAAAGTGGTGTATGGTGTATGCTGCTCAGTGTGCATGACCATTTGGATACTTAACATACATTAATTTAAATTCAAACCACATATGCCATTTACATGTTAGTTTGTGAGCTTTAACCCTCGCCCTACTGGAGCTTTTTTCACCTTCGCCCTACGAGGGGGCCTGACAGGCCCCCTGTTAACTTACAAACCAAGCAACTTAGAGCATTGCGGTAAGACTCAGCATGTTGCCTGTCATGAGAGGAATCTAACAGTATGTGATTTTTAGGTTTCAGGTCAATGGGTGACCTGGCTGGAGCCGGCTGGTCGTTGGGTCTCGGTTGCTTAGTTAGGGAGTTGGTTCGAGCCGGCTGTTGGTACATATGGGGCTCCGATGGATGGCGGCGACTATAAAAGTTGTCTCCAATCGATGTGTCGCACCTCCCATGGTGTTTTTTTGGCAAACAACTGGAAAATGGCCGTAGTGGACTTTTTTCCAACCCCGCTAAGCCTCAGTGAACGGGCGCTCTGCGCGATGTCCTGTCTAAAGTTATTTATCCGATCGTCCGCTAGAGGCGCTAGCATCGACCGGTGGTCGCGAACATCAAAGTGCCGCCGCGGAGTTTCCGATCCGTTATACAATAATCCGTGGTGTAACGACGCTAATGACAATAGCAGTTGCATGTGTGGCTAAATAACCAAGCCTTACATACGTGTAATAGTACATCGAATGTTTTATACATTTGTTACCACACCAACAGCAGACCCCCCCCCCCAAACAAAAAAAACTGGTTACATTTGTTGTCCTAAATCTGTCCTGCAATGTTTTCCAGGAGTTACAACTTGTGCTGGATCCAATCATGCTGCAACTGGGTCGTATCCAGCACAACGAGCGGTGGGGGGAGGCGGAGCCGGTGCAAGGCGACGTGGAAGGCCTTCACCGGCAGTTCCGGTTTCAGGCATACCACCACTATGCCATGTGGTGGTAAGCAATTTTATATAATAATTTCGCTCATCGCCAACGACTTAATTTTCGCTACATTGACTGTATGTCATTTTGGCAATGATCACAATCGCTTCTGACAGACAGTTATAATAAAGTAGTTCATTCCCTATTGTCTTTGAAAGATATTCACCAGGCAAATTAGCAGCAATGTCCAGAGCATTCTTTGCTGCCTAGCCTTCAAGTTAGGTTTTAAGTTAAGGTCAGAAAAACAGCAAGCCCTGGTAAAGAATACTTAAAGCTGATGGGTGGGGGTCTGCTGTGGGATCTGACCTACACAAAGTATACAATTCTTCGGATTGCAGTTTACCCAGATGACATCGCATAACCATGCCTCGGTCAACAATTTATCACTCCAACTTTTTTGGTAGCTTTATGATTAATAACAAAGTTAACAAACTGTGAGCCTATTGTTTGCATTTATTTGGTAATAAAATGTTTCAGAAGTCAACTATAACAATTAATTTGTTGTTTTATGAACAGCTTTGTTTTTGCTGTGTCCTTGCCAGGTGGGGATCGCTTGGACGAGAGCATCGGCGCGTCATCCCTTCGTGCGTCGTCTGTGGGATCCGACGTGCGTACCCAAGCCCGCAAGGTTTTTACAGTGGCTATAAAGACATTCCGTTGTAGATGATGCGCCACTGGTTGGTTGATGTTGATGTCCGGCTGGTTGGGTGAATGTGACAAGCGCGGGTGGGGGTTGTTCAATCTGTGATCTCGAAAGTAGCAAGCATTGCTCCGGGTTATGAAACACATTTTACTGCTTGTACTTGTTCGTACTGTCACATTAGTGTGACATGCCCTGCGAATTAACTTTCCTGGAAATCATTACCTGAATCTGACCCGCTCTAAGTCTGAATCTGACCTTGGCACCTATACCATATTTGTGTTTTGTATCAAAAGATCGGCTATTCATTTGTCTACAGTAATGCATAGTTGGTGGTGCTATGTCGAACCGTCGGGAAACTGCGTTGGAAAACCTTTGGGATGGGTAAAATTGCCTTGCCCCCACCTGTGCGCATGTTGAATGACTACCTGCTCAGCGCCGACTCCCGCGTTCAGTCTGCGTGTCGTTATGTATCATGTTGTGTATGTCATCGTGTCACTTTGTGTGTTATTGTAATGAGTAATGTTTTCGTTTTCAAGTTGTATTACGTAATGGTCCACTGTTCTTGTTGTTATCGCAAATAATGACTTACTTTGGTACAATGAAATGTTTTATTGCAAAGGAGAAATTATGAATTTACATCACAGGACAACTCATCGCAAAGGCTTAACACATACATTGGACGACACAGCTTCAAACGTCAAATGTAACAATACATCACGCATACCACAATAATAAACAGCAAACAGCATGAGTACGGGGTAAAACAATGCCGCATATTGCATTCATTACAATGAGGTATGTTGCATGGCTTCCAATAACATCAGTGCGAAACCAAGGCACAGCAAGCATAACCTGAGACGCGCAACATGACATGACGAAACATCATAATTATCGAACCGGTCCAGGACAATTGCCATTAATCAACGCAACACTAGAGCCACAGCAGCCGGCCGAGCAGCTGCTCCTTGCCGACGGCGTCGGCCGAGACGACACACACACCGTACACCTTGTCCGGCTGGCTGAGGTTGAGCAGCACCATTCCGAGCAGGAGGCAGCGCGAGGCCGAGCTCCAATCGCACCAGCCTGGGCGCGGCCTGCGAGCAGGCGGCACGCGCCGCCGCCCATCACCGCCGTGAACAGCTGCAGCAGGGTCAGCCGGTCCGACGGGGCGGTGGCGGCCGGCGGTGCCACGTCCTCCACGCTGAGGGCGGCCAGCTGGCGGAGCCTCCTGACGGTCGGTGGTGACCGGCTCGGCGGGCGTCTCCACCAGCCAGATAAGCGCGAAGTATGCCTGCACCTGGGGACGGCCAGAGGCAGACATCAGACACACCAGGCGCCGGTGGGCGAACCAAGCACTGGCATAACGCGACAGATAACATCTACATATACGTACAATAGTTGAGCCATTGACGAGCGGAATGAAACGTATACGACTATAACGCGATCGTGAATCAACATTATTTGCTGACCGAGGACCGAAATGTCCTCCTCAGGGAAAAAAGGGGAAAATCCTGCCCCAAATGGGACAGCTTGCTGTCCCATTTGGAACAGGATTTGGCTATCCCAAATATCTTGTTGATGTTCCTGCCACGTTTTGCATACTGGACTGGATTGGTACGGGAGTGTAGGAGTCACCATCAAATGCCTTTGCCATCAATAGTTGTATCTTTTAACTGGGATGCAGCTGCTAGCACCCGTTCTTGCCAGCAAATTCAGGAGTTATTCAAAGCAAATGGCTATAGAAAGCAGCTTGTGCGCCGCCTGCACCAGGAAGTAGTCTAGTCACAGAAAGGACGACCTCGTAACATTGGACAGAATGAACCAGGTCAGCAAAGGAAGAAGGAAGAGCACAAGTCACTTGACAGGTACCTGACCAGCGTTGGATTTTTCATTTCACAACCTGGTCCCGGTGAGTAAAAATCCATAGGTGGAGAGTAAAATTGTATTGTCAGGCAAGTTAAGATTTTCATTTTGTTTTAATTATTTTACTTGGAAAGTAAAAAATCCTGATTTGTAATAGATATTAAATCACTGTGAGAAAAATTGAATTATATTTTAACTACAATGTCGGTAAGTTCAGGCGAAAAGAGAGCAAATTTCCTGAACAAATAAATATGAAGAGCAAAATTCTTTGGACCCAAAAAGCCCAGAAAATGGCAAAAATTCCAAGGCTGGCTTGCCGTACATTGACGAGCGTGTGTGCGAAAGTTAACTCTATTGCTAAACAATCTCACATGGAGTGGCGGTTGCATGGCCAAACACTCTGAAAAGCTGTCTTACTCGTTCCGCCTTTTCACAACCACAGTGTCCGTCTGGTTTACATGTTTGCAATGCGTGCGAGCCTGGTCTTAAAGGAAATAGTTTACCTTCAACATTAGTTTTAAACTGAGATAGCAGTTTTGTAGCCCGTGTTGGGAAACCCCTATCTGCAAGTTTTCTTGACTGAAAAGACTCCAGCCGAATATATTTGATTTTTTTGGCAAAGGAATGCGGTGCTGGGTAAAGAATGTTGTACTGGTTATCGCCCGGGCAGAGGCTATACCATCAGCCAATCAGCTTGCACCTGGTGCTAGCGAGCGAACGCCGGCCGCCGGTTGGCACATCTCCAATGCGAGTCTATCTTTACGCGACTACTTTCGAATCTGATTGGCTGAACCATTTTGTACATTCGCGTGACGTCAGGACTCAGAGAGTATGCAAATAGTTTTGATAAACAATTAAAATTTACAGCCTTCTGTCCTGAATCGGCGCGATATAAGGCCATTTTTGACAATATAAAAAGAAATTGTATTAACAAATATAATCAAATCTTGTTGGGTAAAAATTTTCCAAGGTGAACTATTTCCTTTAAAGGTAGATGTTTAACTTCTGGGGTAGTTTATAAGATTTCATGTGTCGTCTGTGGGGCCAAGGGGGAAGATGTGACCTACATAGGGGAAACAAAAAGACCAATCAGACTGTGTTTTAATGAACACATCCTCACTGCCAAAAACAAAACCCCTGAGACACCTATTGGAGATCATTTCATAGCGGCTCACTGGGGGCACCAATGTCTACATGGAGAAATCCCCTTATCTGTTGAGATTTTACCCAAAAAACTAGCGACCATCAGCACAGAAAAAATGTATGAATCCCTCCACATTTGAAAACATAAACTGGTGCTGAACAGAAATGTTTCATCTTGGCACATCATTTGACTGGTTTTAGAGGAGTATTCACTAAAAAGCAATACTTTCTTACATGTTTGTGTTATTTTGATGAGTGTGTGTTATTAAAGTATAGGTACCATGTATGCTATCACGTGAAAGGTGCAGGGAAACTGATAATGTAACCACTGGCTAGGTTTTGGTGTGACATATTCATTCATCTTTGCTTTATTGTATATGTGATCATGGCCCGTGGCCGAAAATTCATATAATATATATATAAATGCACTAAAACTTGAATAGTATTTTGTAAGGTCATATAAAATATTTCTCACCATTAAATAGTTTGATCTGTATAGTTTACAACACCCTTTTCACAACTTACTGACGGTAGTTAAAATACTTAAAATATAAAATAATGATACAATATGGTAGATATAAACTTACTCTGCTACAATGTCTTCTTGTTCTTGGTGGGTTAGGGCATGGTACAATATCAATATTGACAATATGCGATGCAGATCACCTTGGCCTTGGCATACGTGACAATTCTTGCGCTCTTTGCCATCTGGATGACGATTTTAGAAGGAGTTACT
The DNA here is from genome assembly GCA_036785665.1 of Chirona hameri. Classification (NCBI taxonomy): domain Eukaryota; kingdom Metazoa; phylum Arthropoda; class Thecostraca; order Balanomorpha; family Balanidae; genus Chirona; species Chirona hameri. The sequence continues at coordinate 102,585 of JAXIVJ010000315.1, read as the reverse complement.
AAATTAAAGACGCTCTTGGCCAGGACGATAATGTCATGCCTTTGTTCGTTTTTCATCAAGTTTAGAGCTTTGAATTATCTGCAAGTCCTATACTGGATCACAAAAAGACTATTCCATTCAATTCTTGCGGGACTCTTTATAACTACATACTGTTCGTTCGGGTTTTGTGTTTTTTTCCTTGCGGCCTTTAGCGTTGAGAATTTGGTGGTGGCGTATTACTTTTTTGGCATGCAAATTCATGAAAAACATCGAATTTTATGGGAAAAACTAGGTAACTGCTGCTGTCGTTGGAAAAAACACGTTTTTTTAATCAATATATTGCTTATGGTAACCGGAAATATGCCATAAGTGAGGTGTTTTCATTTACATAAAAGAGATGACTGACTCCGCCTCAACCAGTACTTCAGAAAGTACCCGGTGGCATCACCGCGCACTTTGAAATGTTCTTACGTGCAGAAGAGGTAATTTCCTTAAAAATGTGACTACCGTGTGACTTCTACCACCTTTATAAGTAAGTTCTACTATGTAACTCAATTATTCTGGGAAAAACCCGTATAATCCCTTTAAATTCCGGCTGTCAGCAAATATTGCGCAATCGGATATGGTCCATGCAAACAGCTCTGCTTAGCGAAGGGCGCCGACACCATGGTGTCGGCGCGAAACGCATTCAAACGTAAGGTTTAAACCAAATACAAATGTGCGCTCAGCTTTAGCCGTCAGCACGAGGATATTCACCGTAAGTCCAGGAGCTTCCCCGTCTCGGCATACAACTTTTTTAACGGGAAAGTCATTTAGGGCAACCCCTGCTTCGTCCGGAGTGATAAACTCATTATACCTCAATTGAAGGAATAACATCACATAAACTATTGTTTTTCTTGTCTCCCATCAGCGACGCTCAGTGGCGTGCGTAGAAATTGACAAAGGGTCGGCTTCAGGGCCATCACTCGGTCTGAGGGGCTCTCGGTCTCAGGGAGCCCTTTGTCAGCCTGTGGGCTGACAAAGGGTCCTGATTGTTCCGTTCCTGTTCTGTTCCGCCTGAGGGGCCTTTGGTTTGCGTGAGGGGCCCACGGTCGGGTTGAGGAGATCCTCCGGCGCCCCGAATTGCGGATCTTGGTCGGTCTGATGGGTCCACAGTCAACCTGAGCGGTCCTCGGTCGGCTTGAGAGTACCTCGATCTGGCTGAAAGAGAACTCGGTCGGCTTGAGCGGGCCCCCCTGTCGACCTGAGGGGCCCTCGTGCGGCACGAGGGGCCTTTAGATGATTTATAGGCCTGATAGAACCCTTGCCATGCCTGAGCGGGCCCCAGGCTGGTCTGAGAGGGCGATTGGCGAGGACTGAGAGAGCCTCGCACCTCCGGCGGTCACTGGCCGGAGGGGCGCCGTTACTGGCCGGAAGGGTGCCGCCATTGGCTCTAGAGGGGCACCGTCATTGGTCGAAGGGGCACTGTAACTGGCCGATGGGGCGTCGCCACTGGCCGCAAGAGTCCTGTCACTGGCCGGAGGAGTGCCATCACTGGCCAGATGGGCGCCGTCACTAGCCGAAGTGGCGCTGTCACTGGCTAGAGGGGCGCCGTCATTAGCCGGAGGGGCGCCGTCACTGGCCAGATGGGCGCGTCATTAGACGAAGCCGTCACTGAACAGCGTGGCGCTGTCATTGGCTGGAGGGGCGCAGTCACTGGCCGGAGGGTCGCCGTCATTTGCCGGTGGGGCGCCGTCACTGGCCGGAGAGGCGCCGTCATTGGCTGGAGGAGTGCAGTCACTGGCCGGAGGGGCGCCGTCATTTGCCGGTGGGGCGCCGTCACTGGCCGGGGAGGGGCCGTCACTGGTCAGAGGGGTGCCGTCACTAGCCAGAGGGGCGCCGTCATTAGCCGGAAGGGCGCCGTCACTGGCCGGAGGGGCGCCGTCTATGACAGGGGGTTCCGTCACTGGCCGCAAAAGCACCGTCGCTGGCCGGAGGGGCGTGTCCTTACTGGCCAGAGGGGCGCCGTCACCTGACCATAGGGCGGCACATGGCTAGGTAGCGGCATCTGACCTGAGGGTGGTGCCCCGCCAGAACGCGGGGCCTGGCCTGAGGGCGACACCTGGCTTGAGAGCGGCAAAAAAACAGGCTTGAAGGTGGCACCTGACCAGGGGGCGGCATTTGGCCTGAGGGCGGCACATGACTTGAGGGCAGCACATGACCTGTGGGCGGTACATGACCTGAAGGCGGAAAATATAATAGGCCAAATCCGTTTTTTTTTGTGGGGATACTTTATGCCCCCTGAGCAAAAATTGCCCCCTCCTGGAGTAAATCCTGGGTTCGCCACTGATCTGAGAGCAGCAAATGGCAGATATCAAACCCCGTAAGCATGTCTATTTCCGCGCCTTCGGCGCGGAAATTGATCTGCTTACGAGGCCCTTACGCGCCTTCGGCGCGGAGGGGGGCGCGGGGCGGCCGCCCCCCTGTATCCGCCCGCAGGGCGGGGGAGGGGGGGGGGGGGGGCGCAGCCCCCCCCCCCCCGTATCCGCCCCTGCTCTGGTTGTATTTTGTATTTTCATCAAGATACTCCTAGCCTAAATGTCCAGTGAGATATTCAGTTTTGTTAAAGGGCTAACGTTCTAATGATCATCGTTTTCACCTTCGAGTATCTGAATCACTTACGACTCTTGGTGACGACGTGGCAGTAAGTGACATCCAGATCGCGGAGAGGCTCATATTGGTGATGGTAGCGCAGCTCCGTGTATGTGGTACAAGTCCGTGGTATTTGGATAATGTAGTGACTAAGTAAGGACTGTAAATTATCGTACGAACGCTAAGGGGGCGTAATAGCCGAGTTGTTAAGACGTCTGGCTCTCACGTGTTTCGAACCCCGGTAGAGCTATGGCCCCTGGGCGCTAATATGCCAAAGTGTTCGCTGGCGAGCCCGTAAGAGTTGGCGACCAAGTGGGTCGTCAATTTTTTGATAAAACAAGGAAAAGGATCGTACGAACGCTAAATGTATAACCGTATTTTCTGGAGGTGATATGTATACCACGTTATGGTTATCCAGATGTGTTCACATGGTTCATTTGGTCGTCTTATGATCCTATTCCTATGTAACAAGTGGAATTAGGTTACAAACCTGACCCGGTAAACAACAGGCTAGCGTTCCGCGCATTTGCCGCTCGTCGGTCCACGGAGAGCTGTGACAAAACGATAACGGAGACGCCAAACGTCCTCGTTTGAAGCCAGGGTCTTTCCTACCTTTGGGTAAAGAAATAACACTTTAATTTCTATGTCCGTTTAATATCATCTTTAGGACTTGCGTCAGCATATTGATAGAGTATTTTATATATGCTTAGGCGTTACTTTTTTACATCCTATCGTTTGTGAATTGTGTGGTACCGTTATGACACGGCCGTGTCCAAATTCCAAAACAGGTGCTTGTCAGTTATCGGCTCTCGACGTCAGTCTATGCAACGACATTTGGGTATCTGAAGGCCAGGTACGTAGCCAGGGGGCGGGGCACGGGCCTCCCCCCGGTCAACAACATCGATACAAATCCTGGCTACGTGCCTGCTGAAGGCCAAAAAGTCCCCCCCCCCCCCCCAACTGAGCGGCTGGATCCGCCTCCTGTTGTAGAATGGCTCATAACCCTATTCCCTGCTGAGGGCAGATTCTGCCCCCCCCCCCCCCGGTAGTTTTTTACTTGCCGCTTCTAAACTGTTAGGCCTAGCGTCCTGAAACTTTGTGAATTTTCCCACAATTGAATGGCGCGTGTTGTGTCAAAATTTTGCAAAAATTGGTCCAGCAGAGGCGGTTCCAGGCTCCTGTTTTGGGAGTGTGTTACGAATGCTGTTTTGCGGCGCATACTTCCTTCGTGGTTTGCAGTGCAATCAATGCGTCAGAAACAATTTGAATGTAATATGCACCATAGATACTGGGATTGTACATATTTTTTGGTCAGAGGTGCACTCAGGATAAAAAATGGGAGTTGATACCCACCCTCAAATTAGGTCCAACATTAAATTAGTAAGATGATAAAAGCGTTACGCGCATGGTGCCCTCCCCCATGCTTTTCCTGGATCCGCCTATACGTAATATATCAAATTTAACAAATTACAGCATATAATGCCCACATGTGACGTTCATGTCGTCCCAAACAATCACGAACAGCACATTGTTTTTCGTCACAAAATCCCCCCATTTTACATTCCCTGAATACGCCTATTATTTTTTATCTTCTTTGTATATATTAAAGACCAGTATATTTGAAGATCAAAAACGTTTAGGGCGTCAAAATCGGTCGAGCCACATGGCTGCAATGACTTTAAAAAAACAACCCAAATTTTCGGATTTATTGCCCCCTGGCCCCCCATTTTTGAACAAAACTAAAATTTCGGGGTCCAAAAAGAGGGATTTTGTCATGATGCTTCGAATGGCGCTTTCCCCATCGAAATCGACCGAGCGGTTCTCGAGATCTCGGGGGGGGGGGGGGCTTAATATAATATGCCCCCCCCCCCCCGCTGGCCGCCCGCAGGGAATAGGGTTAAAGGGAAATAATGACCTTTTCCACAAAAATGGAGCTAGCACTTGAAATCGCCAGACGAGACCAAAATATATTGTAAATTCATCACATTTTGCATGAAAACTTTCCTACCGAAAGATATTTCAAGTTAAAGTTGATAAGCGTTCCACACTTTTAACGACCGGTACTTGCAAGTACTTTTGGTCCTCATCAAACTGCGGGCTTTTCCCGTATTGTTTTTTTACGCAATGGAGTGGAAAATATATTGTGCGTTCTGCTTGTTGTGATTATATGCCCGGCGATCTTCTAAAACTAACAGCGATTGGAAAAAGTGGCAATACAATCGGAAGCTCATCGATGCACATCAACGGCGGCATAGTAGTTGCGACCCTCAATTTTTGAAAATAAATTAATTTGTTTTCAACATTAGGAGTATTGTATAATTTGTCTGTGGCTGTATATAACACTATGCTTTATATTATCATGAAAAATAATAATTTTTCCCCAAAAAACTAACAAACAATAACACAAAACGGGCAATTAAATCGGAAGCTCATCGATGCACATCGACGGCGACCTATTTAGCGTCGGCGATTTGTGTACAAAGCATTGTCATGCTTCTCGGCGCACTTAACCATTGTGGCGAGTTGTTGCTAGTAGCGCTTTCGTTCTCCATGGCAACCAGGCGTGAGCCAATGAAAAGCCAGAACGTATTCCCTTTCTGGCTTTTGATTGGCTGACGCCTGGTTGCCATGGAGAACGAAAGCGCTACTAGCGTGTGTCCGAGCAGCGCTCAGTTTGATCGGAAATGTCACAGAGCCTCCAAAAATGCCGCAATCGATGTAAACAATGGTAGGGAAGGGCGAATTTGTCAATGACCTTCATGAAGTACACAAGGTACTTGTTTTGTATTTTTCCCAAACTTACAACTTCGAATTTGGGAATAATTTTATTTAATTCTTAAATTTAAATAAAATAATTTTAAAACCATAGCGGTAGCCTAATAAATTGTTGCTAACAAAATCAAAAGGTCATTATTTCCCTTTAAGCATTCTAATGATATGCCGCGACCAAAACCGCCAAATGTGACTACGTCACACATTTTTCCCCCCGCGGGGGCAAATTTTATTGGGACTTCGGAAATTTTATGAGATATTCGAAACCAGCGCATCAAAACGCATCAGCAAAGTTGCATGAAACAGCACTCTAAAACAAAAGTTGCAAAAGGAGCCACCCTACTGTGCACGTGGGCACGTGCGCAACTGCGCACCCCTTTTTGTATCTCAGAAACTACTTCCCCGATCGAGTTGAAATTCGCCATACATTTCCTTCGCGCTCGCTCGTTCATCGCCAACTATGGCGCCTTACTGGAGCCTGTCCCGCGGGAGACCGGGGTTCGATTCACCGCCTGGGAGCTTTTTCGCCTCAGACCGCGCGATCCGCTGAGTGCGCATGCTTTGCTGCTCATTCTATCTTATTCATTCACTCTCACTCACTCACTCGCTCCACACACAAACTATGACTAAACTATGTTTTCATTCACTATAAGTTTGCGGCCCCCCGCAGCCACTCTTAGGTAGTATAGTGGTGAGTATCCCCGCCTGTCACGCGGGAGACCGAGGTTCGCCTCAGAGCTTTTTCGCCTCAGACCGCGCGATCCGCGGAGTGCGCACGCTTTGCTGCTCATTCATTCACTCTCACGTATTCACTCATTCACTCACGCACTCCACACACAAAATATTTCTGCATCGCACGCATGCGGTCATAAGCTTTTTGTACATTCTCTCTCGCCATCACCGACTCACAATTACCTTTGCTGCTCATTCTATCTCATTCATTCTCATTCACTCACTTTACACAAAAATATGACTAAACTATGCTTTCATTCCCTATTAGTTTGCGGACTATCAACACTACTCTTAGGTAGTATAGTGGTGAGTATCCCCGCCTGTCACGCGGGAGACCGGGGTTCGATTCCCCGCCTGAGAGCTTTTTAGCCTCAGACCGCGCGATCCACTGAGTACGCATGTTTTGCTGCTCATAAAATTCGCATTCATTTACTGTCACTTATTCACTCATTCATTCATTCAGGCGGTGGTGCTGGTGGGACTGACACTGGGGGTGGGTGGGGGAGGGGACGGGATGTGAGTTCGGTACGGTTTTCGGCAGGGTGCTGTGGGGAAGCTCATTGATGCGGTGTTGAGGGAAGCTGCGAGCTGTTGGTGGTCCTGCCTGTATGCCGTGTACTGTCACTGAGTGAAACGGTGGATATCGGTGTTGGCAGGCCGGCGAGAAGAAATACTCAGGTGTGTGCTGTTGTAGCGTAGGCTCGACCTGGGCCTATTGCATGTTGGAATTAGATGCCTCCAGGGTTTATTCTAGACTAGCGAAGCCGTCCTTCAACATGTAAGCATACATGCATCAGGCACGTAGCCAAGGCCCCCCCCCCCCCCCCCCCTGGAGGCTAGGAGGGCCCTTTTTGGCGCGCGCAGCGCGCCGAAAAGGGCCGACGAGACCGCGCGAAGCGCGGTATCATGGGCTCTTTTGCCAATGTTAAATTTGCCAATATTAAAGTTTGGGGTCCGACCTGGTGCGGCTTTGCAAATATTCGTCAAACAAGCTGCAACTTTGTCCATTGTTAGGTCTATTGCGTATTGGCAGTGGCGTGCGCAGAAATTCACAAAGGACCCGGGCATTGCCTTGAGGGGCGCCACCCGCGCGACGGGGGCGCCACCCATATTGGCGAAAATGTTGATTTGTCATCGTATTATCTATGGATATGGACGTCTTTAGTAGGCCGGAGGGGCGCCGTCAGCCAGAGGGGCGCCTTCACGGGCCGGAGAGGCGCCTCTAGTCGGAGGGGCGCGGTCACTGGCCGGAGGGACGCCGTCACTGGTCGGAGAGGTGCCATCACTGGCCGGAGGGGCGCCATCACTGGCCGGAGGGGCGCCATCACTGGCCGCAAGAGCGCCCTCACTGGTCGGAGGGGCGCCTTCACTGGCCGGAGGGTCGCCGTCATTTGCCGATGGGGGCGCCGTCTTTGGCAGGGGACCCTCACTGGTCGGGGGCGCCGTCACTGGCCGCAAGAGCGGCGCCGTCACTGGCCGGAGGGGTGCCCTCACCGATCGGATGGGCGCCAGCGTTGCATGGGCGCCTTGGGTCCAAAGGGCCAGGGCATGCCCTGAATGACCGTATGCTCGGTACGCCACTGCGTATTGGTCGTATACCCTGGCACAGAACTCCCACACAACTCCGATGCGTATCTGGCCTTTTCCTGAAATGGCCATAAAGCCGAAACTTTTCTACTAGGCAATTATGAAAACATGATCGTTACACCAAACGCCCGCGCCAGGCTGGCAATGTCAAGTGATGCCTATGTGTTTTCAGGCAAATGACACCTGGTGATGACTTCCTAATGATAGTGATTTCGCGGAGGTCACAGAAAACGGCGCCGCTACATGGCGGCGACTAAGGTTTACGGGTAATGACAGACTGCGCCGACGGCTCATATAATAACAAAACTGCAGGGTGCTTCACTGCCTCCGTTAGCTTTCAATTTATTGCGTTGATGACCTAGCTTCGGGGCAAATAGTGTCATACGTTACATACAGTGTCACGGGGTAATGGTTATTCGAGGCGGTGCCGGTCATGACAAACACCAAGGAATGTGAAACCTTTCTGCTTAATGAATTGCATTTCAACAAATGGGGTCCGTCCCCGATATCGGTGTCGTTGGCGTGTGTTTGCCCTCGAAATGAGCTGACTGGCCGGCCGTACAGGACTGGTGAGACTCGGCGAGGTCTGGTGTCCGCCGCACTGGACTGGTGATACTCGGCGGGGTCTGGTGTCCGCCGCACTGGACTGGTGATACTCGGCGAGGTCTGGTGTCCGCCGCCTTGGACTGGTGATACTCGGCGAGGTCTGGTGTCCGCCGTACAGGACTGGTGAGACTCGGCGGGGTCTGGTGTCCGCCGCACTGGACTGGTGATACTCGGCGAGGTCTGGTGTCCGCCGCACTGGACTGGTGATACTCGGCGGGGTCTGGTGTCCGCCGCCTTGGACTGGTGAGACTCGGCGGGGTCTGGTGTCCGCCGTACTGGACTGGTGATACTCGGCGAGGTCTGGTGTCCGCCGTACTGGACTGGTGATACTCGGCGGGGTCTGGTGTCCGCCGTACTGGACTGGTGAGACTCGGCGGGGTCTGGTGTCCGCCGCACTGGACTGGTGAGACTCGGCGGGGTCTGGTGTCCGCCGTACTGGACTGGTGAGACTCGGCGGGGTCTGGTGTCCACCGCACTGGACTGGTGAGACTCGGCGGGGTCTGGTGTCCGCCGTACTGGACTGGTGATACTCGGCGGGGTCTGGTGTCCGCCGCACTGGACTGGTGAGACTCGGCGGGGTCTGGTGTCCACCGCACTGGACTGGTGAGACTCGGCGGGGTCTGGTGTCCGCCGTACTGGACTGGTGAGACTCGGCGGGGTCTGGTGTCCGCCGCACTGGACTGGTGATACTCGGCGGGGTCTGGTGTCCGCCGCACTGGACTGGTGAGACTCGGCGGGGTCTGGTGTCCACCGCACTGGACTGGTGAGACTCGGCGGGGTCTGGTGTCCACCGCACTGGACTGGTGAGACTCGGCGGGGTCTGGTGTCCGCCGTACTGGACTGGTGATACTCGGCGGGGTCTGGTGTCCGCCGCACTGGACTGGTGAGACTCGGCGGGGTCTGGTGTCCACCGCACTGGACTGGTGAGACTCGGCGGGGTCTGGTGTCCGCCGTACTGGACTGGTGAGACTCGGCGGGGTCTGGTGTCCGCCGCACTGGACTGGTGAGACTCGGCGGGGTCTGGTGTCCGCCGTACTGGACTGGTGAGACTCGGCGGGGTCTGGTGTCCACCGCACTGGACTGGTGATACTCGGCGGGGTCTGGTGTCCGCCGCAGTCATGACCCAGCTTGGCGGCCTGCTCTCGGTGGGCCGGCGGTGGGAGGAGATGCAGGAGATGCCGGATGGACGGCGGTGGACGGAGATTGTGCCTGGCGGCCCGGTCACCGGGGACGAGCTGCGCGTCACCGTGTTCAACGACCCGCCGTTTGTCAGCGTGCTGCCGCAGCCGGACGGCAGCTTCAGCTACCAGGGCTACCTGTACGAGCTGTGGCTGCTCCTGGCCGAGAGGCTGCGCTTGCGGTACCGCATGGTGCCCCTGCTGGACGGTGGCTACGGCAACCAGGACCAGAGCGGCAACTGGAGCGGCGTGGTGGCCGAGCTGGTCAACGGGCGAGCCGATCTGGCTCTCACCTGGATGAACATGAGACAGAACCTCGTCTCGGAGGTGGACTTTGTCGACTCGGTATCGGTGATGACTGACCAGTTATCGTTCTACGTCCACGTGGGTGAGGACCAAGGTCGACCGATAACGGAGACACTGTTCAGCTTGCTGCTGAGACCGCTGCACGGTACGGTGTGGTGGGCGCTGCTGGCCTCACTACTGCTGGTGGCACTCGTTCTCCGGGCGACTCTGCGCTTCAACCACACCACTGCTGAGAGCAGAGAGACAGTGGCCCAACTGGGCTGGGGCTCGTGTCTTCTGTCCAGCTTCATGGCGCTCGTCGGCCAGGGCTGGACTGTCGTACCCAGCTCGCTGGCGGCGCGCACCGTCACTATCTTCAGCTGGATCCTGGGCATGCTCATCTGCGCCAGCTACACGGCCAACCTGATCTCTCACCTGACCGTGACCACCGTGGAGCGTCCCATCAGCAGCCTGCAGGAGTTTACCGAACGGCCCGACTGGACGCTGGCCATCGACCCCAGTATCAGTGTGATATCTGAATGGATGAGGAGCGACGACTGCTACAAACGGGAGCTGGCACGACGCGTCCAGAGCAAGGATCGCACCATCGAGCTCAACCCGAACCCCGAGACCGTGCTGTCCACTCTCCGGCCCCTCGTGCTGCTGTACGCCGACCTCACAACGGTGCGCAACAAGGTGGGCACCGAGTCCTGCCACCTGCTGCCGCTGCTAGACGAGCCGCCGGCGGAATATAAGACCTACCTACTCATGGCCAAGGGCAGGCAGGAGCTCCGACAAGTCCTCGGGCGACTCATGAGCCAACTGAACGAAGCGGGGGTCATCAGCCGACTGAGAGACAAATTTGTGAAGAGCAAGAGGGACTTGTGCGACCGTTCGTCTGTAGTCCGCCAGCTGGTGTTGGCCGATGTGCTGACAGTGCTGGCGCTGGTGCCGCTCGGCGTGGTGCTCAGTGCGGCGGTCGCGGCCCTGGAGTACGTCCTGACCCGACGGAGGTCGTCCCGAGACGGCACTCCCGGTCAGCGACAGCAACTGGCGGCCACGTCAAGTGGAATCACGCCGCCTGCCTCCTCAAAGTGAAAATAAGACGCAGAGGTGCAAGTGCTCCAGAGTCCTGCGGCGGAAAATTTCGTGAGAAGAGTAACGTAACTATAAGATTCGGGAATAGTTGACCACCCGAGTGATCACACCAATCGCTGGGCTGATCTGCTTACAGAGAATAGTTCACACTAGTGCTAACCCGTCCGCTCCGCTGGACGATTAGCTGGCATCTCCGGGATGGAGGTATCCGCACCAATTCAGCACGTTAATTAACTGGACTGGAACTAAAACTGCATAGGACATAATTACCTAGTACCCGTGAAGGGATCACCGCCCCACCAACTCCGGTGCGTCGGGGACTTATCCCATCTCCCACATGTGTCCTATGCATAGCTAGCTGGCATCTCCGGGATGGAGGTATCCGCACAAATTCAGCACGTGAATTAACTGGGAATTTTAATCTGAATAAACTGAGCGGTGCAGGATAGACAGACAGATAGACAGACAGACAGACAGACAGACAGACAGACAGACAGACAGACAGACAGACAGACAGACAGACAGACAGACAGACAGACAGACAGACAGACAGACAGACAGACAGACAGACAGACAGACAGACAGACAGACAGACAGACAGACAGACAGACAGACAGACAGACAGACAGACAGACAGACAGACAGACAGACAGACAGACAGACAGACAGACATACGCTTATCAAATAGTAATATAGACTAGCGCCTTATGCTCGCTCCGCGTCGCAATCCCATAGATTCACAATCTCGATAGAAGGATGGAGGGACTTGCTCGGGGGACTTGCGGGGCTTGCGGGTTATACTTTTTTGACTTTTGAATGCACTTTGTTTTACTTTACCCCCAATCCATCTCGAACTCCAACCAACCCATCTCAGACACAGCTATAGCTATTTAACGCACTTCTAATTTAACGAATTTCTCCAGAATGGAGGTTCCCTATGCACAAAGGCACGTGAATTATACACATATGTAGATGCCGTGCGAGTTACCTACTTTATGCTGTCGTGAGGACTTCGCTGATGGCACCCCATTTATCATCAAACCGTTCAATTGTATTTATAATTATTGCCGAACCTCGTTCTTTCTCGGCCTCAAGCCGCAATAAGTTTATAAAGTGGACGACCGTCGGTGGTTTGTTTTTGTTTTGTGATTTGTAGATTACTAGCTTAGCAAGAGTGATTATAAGGATTTCTATTTTGGAGAGATTTTCTAACGTGGGGAGAAAAAAAAATATTTTTCGAAATACAGAGTGGTATTAGACGACCCCTACAGCCAAAAGGAAAAATATGAGGTTATGATAGGTCAACCGGGAATGACATCAGAGTGACGTCATGTTCTTCGGTTTTTGTTGCAAAATAATGGTTTGTGGAAAACTCTGTCAAAGATACGATGTTTGAGATAAACTCAACTATCTTTAATCAAATTACCGACAATAAACCGGGCTATCAAACTGCAATCTCGGATTTTTTAGTTTGTTTTATTCCAAATTTTGAGAAATCCAAATACATTTCTTTCTTGTTGTTACAAAATTTTCAAGAAAAAATCAGAATTATCCCAAAACCAGAATATATGTGATTGGGACGTTTGCGGTGAATGTGTACAAAATTGGAAGTCGATATCTTCAAAAATGACTGACTTATGCCCTTTAAATGACAAACATCGACCACCTCTCACAAGATTACTATGCATAAAAAACGCATTTCCGTTTTTGCTTTTTATTTCTATTTTTATGGAACAAATAATGTTCTAAGGTCATTTTTTCGCGTTCTAGACGAAAAAACAACCCATAAACATGTGTTACAACGCCTAATGACCGTAATCTGCAGTTTGACCTCGTGACCTCGAATGACCTTGACCTGACCCAAGGTCATAAACAGCTTAGAAAGGTACTTAGAAGTGTCAGACACACGAATCATACCGATTTATCGACGGCTTATGCGTTTAATATCACAATTTTGCGCGACAATTCCATCCATCGAGACCTTTTGACACGGTCAAACATTTTGTACTTGACCTGACCTGTAACGTCATCGGTGACCCGAGGTCAACAATATTATTTTTCCCTCGATAAATTTCCCAGGGTTATCGAATTCCGTTTGAATTTTTACATTCGGTCCAGTAGTTCCGGAGATCCGAGGGGGGGCAAAAATAGCCCCCCCCCCTCCAGTAAGTCGCGTTATGAAATATACCCCAGTAACTCGCGGGTTAAGCGGGGCAATTTTATTTTATTTTTGGTCGACTCAGCTTTGACTCATTTGCTTTTACCCCTGACTCAACTAAGACTCTGTGAAAGTTTGTTGAGTCGACTATTTCTTTTTACTATGTTCAACTGACTTAACGACTTTGATTCAAATGTATTTGACTCGCAAAAGCTCATTGGAATATTATATCATATATGTAAACACTTTATTTGGATTTACACTGGATCAAGGCACATGAATGAATGTTGCATTATCATAAATATTGACTGCATCCAGCTGCATTGAAATATATATTCAAATATACATGTTCCTAATAGGAATAATAAAAATAGTAATTATTATTATTTTGCACCAGCACAGGTAGGCACATATCTTTACTTTACCACTATTGTTAATTGCTATGGATTGTAATGGTCCTATATGATAGGATGCAAATATGAAATAAGTGATAAAAATGTATTTGAAGTTGGTTCTTGAGCTGGGCGGAAAGTAAAACAGGTGTTAATTAAATTGATTTGCCGAACCAATCAACAAGCTCCATAGTCAATACTGATAGCAGGCTAGCAGGTTGTAAAACACTAACTGGTGTCAGGTGTGCTGTATTCATGAATAGGTACTTACGGTTAAAGGGAATAGGTCACCTTGAAAGTTGTCTTGAAATTCAACCATACGGTGCATCTTGAGCTCAAAACTACGAATATGACTTTCGTTTGGACAACTGATGGATATATGTGAAGAAAGAAGTAAGTTTCTCTTTGCATTTCACGAGAAATCGTACGACAGCAGCTGGCGTTCTGGCTCCGCCTGACGCCAAGTACGGTCTCTGACAAGGGGCCGCCGCGCCGCCCTGGCGGCTGAGCGGATATTAACGAGGCGTCGTGATCAGACTACGTGCCAGAGAGTGTACCAGCCTTCGGCGGTGAGCGTTCATGTCCCGATCGTGGCCCGGAACAGCGGACATGAAACCAGGCCCACTAGTCCTGTGTCGAAATTACTTAATGTGGGGAAGTAATTCTTTCACCACAGCCCATTTTTATATCTGCTCTACAAATCTGCTATCTCAGTTCAAAACCCCATGTTAAAGGTGAACTATTCCCCTTAAGAGTTACAGTAGGTAGTCATTCCTGGCCTTTTGTTACTTACTCAACTTTGCTTCAGTCAGATAGACACGACTGTAGACTGCAGTGGAACACTGCATTTAGAACAAAGCAGTAAATACACTATGATACGATATTGATGTCTTTCGCATTAGTAAAATACAATTAAACCACACCATCCAACCGCGTTACACAAGGGTGTGCCACACAGACATGTAATTCCCCACTACCAACCCCAACCACAACATGTAATATTTTGTAGCGTTCAACTTCAATACAATTCACTGCATATTCCAAACTGTTGTAACCAGACTTGTTATTTATTCGACACTGATTGAATCGATTTAAATCGATCAATTAAAATTACTTGAATCAAAAGATAATTGATTCACCACCAGATCTTTTGATTCATGAATCGTGATTTAATCAAAACCCGCATCAAATCAAGGCTGATTGAATCAAAATATTTAACGATTCTTAATGATTCATGTATACACTGGTAAATTGTGCAAATACATGCAGTTCCAGTGGCTACATTCATTTATACTGAAATAGTATTGCTGTAACAATGTTTTAGTGATCATATATATGTATGTTTCCACCTTTATTGATTGTACATAAATTCATCACATATATTTAAATGTTTAATCAAATGTGAATCGATTAAGATATTTGTTTTGATTCTTTGAATCGGAAAGAATCAATTCTCAAAATTTATCCGTGAATCGAACGGTGATTGAATCATTCAGATTCCAAAATGAATCATGATTGAATTGTTCCAAAAAAGTTGAATCAATAACCAGTCTGGACTTGTAACCAAGGAATGGAATGTTTGGGGTATTTTGATATTTTATGAAAAATTCTGATCGCATTTTGTACACCTGCAACATGACATAAAATATGTAAATACATGTTCAAGCGCCAGTTTTTCGGTATTAACCTCTAGTGCTTATCAGTCTCATTGTATACAAATAGGGGAAAATTATTTGAAATACATATTCAACATATACAACTTTGAACACAACGCCGTGTTTAACGCCATTACCAGCTGGTCAATGCTGACTGACAAAATACCCGTGTCTGGCACTATATCACGCACATACGGTTCAAAACAGAGCCAAACGACTGTCAGATTGGTAATCTGTGGACCATTTGGCTTCAGAACAGGCTAATTTTGATTGGTTTCCAAAAAGTCGCCGAAATGGATGATGGCGTGTCAGACCGCGCTCCCGCCCCAATGTGCAGCGATGAATGATGGCGTGTCAGACCGCGCTCCCGCCCCAATGTGCAGCGATGAATGATGGCGTGTCAGACCGCGCTCCCGCCCCAATGTGCAGCGATGAATGATGGCGTGTCAGACCGCGCTCCCGCCCCACTGTGCAGCGATGAATGATGGCGTGTCAGACCGCGCTCCCGCCCCAATGTGCGGCGATGAATGATGGCGTGTCAGACCGCGCTCCCGCCCCACTGTGCAGCGATGAATGATGGCGTGTCAGACCGCGCTCCCGCCCCACTGTGCAGCGATGAATGATGGCGTGTCAGACCGCGCTCCCGCCCCACTGTGCAGCGGTGAATGATGGCGTGTCAGACCGCGCTCCCGCCCCACTGTGCAGCGGTGAATGATGGCGTGTCAGACCGCGCTCCCGCCCCACTGTGCAGCGGTGAATCATGGCGTGTCAGACCGCGCTCCCGCCCCAATGTGCAGCGATGAATGATGGCGTGTCAGACCGCGCTCCCGCCCCACTGTGCAGCGGTGAATGATGGCGTGTCAGACCGCGCTCCCGCCCCACTGTGCAGCGATGAATGATGGCGTGTCAGACCGCGCTCCCGCCCCACTGTGCAGCGGTGAATGATGGCGTGTCAGACCGCGCTCCCGCCCCACTGTGCAGCGGTGAATGATGGCGTGTCAGACCGCGCTCCCGCCCCACTGTGCAGCGGTGAATGATGGCGTGTCAGACCGCGCTCCCGCCCCAATGTGCAGCGATGAATGATGGCGTGTCAGACCGCGCTCCCGCCCCACTGTGCAGCGGTGAATGATGGCGTGTCAGACCGCGCTCCCGCCCCAATGTGCAGCGATGAATGATGGCGTGTCAGACCGCGCTCCCGCCCCACTGTGCGGCGGCGCGTAGCACTGTAGCGGGTAGCAGTCAAAATACTGAAGCTAGCAAATTTGTATCGATATTCCGATATTATCAATGCTTCTAGTAGGGGTCTACCCGATAACTTTTTGCTACCAGCCAGTTCCTGGGGTCTTTGGAATATATCAACAACTTGTGTGAATCTGGAGAATGAAAGGCATGGTTCGATTCAGGAAATTATGTTCTATAAACCAGCGTCAAAACCCCCCAAATAAACGATGTCAGTAGACCAACAGCGACCTTTAAGTCGCTGTTCAGCCGATCCTCATTCCTCAGACACCATTCAGTCGCTGTTCAGCCGATCCTCATTCCTCAGACACCATTCAGTCGCTGTTCAGCCGATCCTCATTCCTCAGACACAATTCAGTCGCTGTTCAGCCGATCCTCATTCCTCAGACACCATTCAGTCGCTGTTCAGCCGATCCTCATT
This sequence comes from Chirona hameri, assembly GCA_036785665.1. Lineage (NCBI taxonomy): Eukaryota > Metazoa > Arthropoda > Thecostraca > Balanomorpha > Balanidae > Chirona > Chirona hameri. The sequence continues at coordinate 85,852 of JAXIVJ010000315.1, read as the reverse complement.
CCTCAGACACCATTCAGTCGCTGTTCAGCCGATCCTCATTCCTCAGACACAATTCAGTCGCTGTTCAGCCGATCCTCATTCCTCAGACACCATTCAGTCGCTGTTCAGCCGATCCTCATTCCTCAGACACCATTCAGTCGCTGTTCAGCCGATCCTCATTCCTCAGACACCATTCAGTCGCTGTTCAGCCGATCCTCATTCCTCAGACACCATTCAGTCGCTGTTCAGCCGATCCTCATTCCTCAGACACCATTCAGTCGCTGTTCAGCCGATCCTCATTCCTCAGACACCTTTCAGCCGCTGTTCAGCCGATCCTCATTCCTCAGACACCATTCAGTCGCTGTTCAGCCGATCCTCATTCCTCAGACACCATTCAGTCGCTGTTCAGCCGATTCTCATTCACCAATCAGCATTGAGTCGCTGATTGGCTGCCGGCCTCCTCGCCAGGAGCCGTCCTGCAGCGCCGTGCTACTGATGCGGCAGCTGATCGGCTCCTCGCTCCTCGCCAGGAGCCGTCCTGCAGCGCCGTGCTACAGCGGGACTGATGCGGCAGCTGATTGGCTGCCGGCCTCCTCGCCAGGAGCCGTCCTGCAGCGCCGTGCTACAGCGGCTCTGATGCGGCAGCTGATCGGCTCCTCGCTCCTCGCCAGGAGCCGTCCTGCAGCGCCGTGCTACAGCGACACTGATACGGCAGCTGATCGGCTCCTCGCTCCTCGCCAGGAGCCGTCCTGCAGCGCCGTGCTACAGCGGCACTGATGCGGAAGCTGATTGGCTCCTCGCTCCTCGCCAGGAGCCGTCCTGCAGAGCCGTGCTACAGCGGCACTGATGCGGCAGCTGATTGGCTGCCGGTCCTCCGTCCTCCCGGGTCACTGTGGGCCAGCTCGGGAAGGTAACGTCGTGGATGCAGCGGGAAACGGGTCCTGGTGGTGCTCCTCCAGTCCTCTGCGCCGTCCTCCCGGTCCTCTGCGCCGTCCTCCCAGTACTCCGCAGTGGTTCCCGCCGCGGGGTCGTCCTTCGAGTGCGTCGGATTGTCTGTTGTGGGAGCGCCAGTGTGGCCAACCAGTGCATGTGCTGAAGGACCATCCACACTCTGTCTGGAATCACAGCCGTTCCGTTCGGGTGGCAGTCTTCCTGGAGCCTCCTCCAGCCGCACGCTGCGGTACCGGCGCAGATGGCGCTGCAGTAGCGCGGGCGACACCTGGCGGTTTGGCAGCGAGGCCATGGCTCGTCGTAGGTTCTCCGTGGATGGTTGACTCTCGTCGGTTGAGCTGACGAGGTTGGCTGTCAGACTGAACCCCCGACTCGGCTGCCGGCTGCCCTCCGAAGCTGTGTCTCCTGAGGTCTCTGCCTGAATGTCCGCCCTGTCAGCCAGCCTGACTGTCTGATGGTTCTGTGACGCGGAGACACCCGACTCGGCACTGCTGCGTGTTCTTATCATGTCTCCAAGCCGGCCAGAAGCAGGCGTTTCCAAGCTGGAGTCTGGCGTCTGCGGGTTGGAGCCGGGCGATTCATCTTCCTCTGAGTGTGGCGGGACCAGCCTCCTACCGACCGCCGTCAGCGGCTGGGCTACTACCACAGTCAGCACGCCAGCCAGCGGCAGTACCAGCAGCAGTGTCAGCAGCCAGGCGGTCAGCACCAGTGACAGCGACCAGGGCTGCGCGTGCTGCACCGACAGCCATCGCGCCAGCAGCGCTGGGACGAGCAGCAGGTATGTGGCAGCACTGACATGCCTTAGCCAGCGAAAGACTGGCATGGCCAGCAGGCTCGCAGCGGGCCCGCCGTGGCCCAGCCGGCACGCGGCCACCGCCCAGCAGACGGAGAGCGCCGTGCACGGTCCAGCCAGCGCTGAGAACGTCGCCGTGAACCACAGCGGCGGTGGCGGCGCGGCCAGGCCTGTGTATGGGAACGCGGCGAAAGTGCGGGCGATCGGCAGACCGATAGCCAGGGTCCAGCACGAGGTCAGCACGGGGATGTTTCCGCGCAGGAACGACGGCTTGCCGCGGCGGGCGTGCAGTAGGAGTCCCGTCATCAGGCCCAGTAGCCAGGGTGCGGCACGGGCGTGTGTCACCGTGAACACCAGCCGCCACAGGCGCTGGTTCGTCTCCAGATTGTGGGTGGTGAAGAGCGCCGGTAGATGGCTCAGTACGGTGATGGCCGGAGGCGCGGCTATAGCACCAGCAGTGAGCAGCAGCAGCAGCGCTGTGCCGACACGAGGCAGCCGGACGGTTAGCAGCACCAAAGGAGGGGATGCCAGCCACAGCTGCGCCTGAGCCGCCAGGAACCACGTGTGACCCAGACAGTGGCCCAGCGGAGAGTAGTAGTTGTTGACGAGGGTGAGGACGGGCCACCAACCAGTCAGGTCGGCACAGGGTGCCACCACCAGGTCCTGCGCCAGCTGGCGCCAGGCGGGACCGTCGCTGACGAGAGCGAACACGCTGACTAACAGCAGCAGGGCAGCGCCCAGCAGCGTCAGCAGGCGCACATAGCGGCCCAGCAGGACGACCAGCAGGCGGCAGGGTCGACCAGCGACCAGCCGGCGGCGCAGACTGTACCCGGCCGTGAGTCCGCCGACGGCCAGCAGCGCGTCATAGCCGGACAGCGCCGACAGCAGCGGCCGCAGCGCGCCGCCCAGCGTCTCGTACAGCTCCGTCACGTTGGTGTAGGGCAGCACCAGCAGCGAACTCAGCAGCGTCAGCTCCAGCGCTAGCCAGTTCAGCGCCAGGCAGGCCACGCCGTCAGCGGCGGACAGCGCGCTGGCTCCGCCGCCCAGCGCTGGTACCAGCCGCAGCCAGGACACGGCGTCCAGCACTGCCTCCGTGGCGCGGCCCTCCGCCTTGCCTTCGGTGCGGACCACGGCGTCCACCATCGTGGCGAAGCCTTGCACGGCGACCAGCACTGCAAGGCAGCAGAGACCGACCAAGACAGGTGCCGGCAGCCGCCGCCAGTCCAGCGCCCCCTCCCCCGGTCCCGCCACCTCCGCCGCCACCGCTGCCGACGTTCGACAGTTCCGCGCGTCCACATGGACATCCTCCGTGCCGAGCGCGTCCCTGAGTCCGACCTGCACATCCGCCGGAGAGCAGGAGGCGGGCATACAGCGGCCCAGCTGAAATGCGTCCAGCTGCAGTGCGCTACCGACACCGTACAGCTGAGGCAGCGCCTTCAGCTGCCTTGCCCGCCACGCCGTCTCCTCCAGCGCTGCCGATCGGACGTACGCCAGGCAGTACTGACCCTGGACACTGACCCCAGTGGCGCCGAGTTCGACGTGGACGCTGGTGCACTGCCCCGGCGAGCCAAGCGCCGCCCAGCGGCCGGCCAGCAGGCCGTCGGGCAGCGACGGCTGCGCGTCCAGCATGGCCAGCGCCCAGCGGCGGCGGCGGAGGAGGCCGGCCAGCAGGGCCCGGCTGTCCCGCCGGCAGGTGGAGCCCCGGCCAGATACGGGGCTGAGGATCTTCAGGGCCGTGCACGCCCCGGACGAGGCCAGACCGAGAGCGTCGTGCAGGTGGAAACTGGAGCTGAGCGGGGTCAGAGGGGAGCGGGCTGACGCTGATAGCAGGAGCAGACACCAGACGGCTGGGCGGAGCAGCATGCTGCCGCTCCAGATATGCCGACAGGAGAAGGCACTAGTCGCCCTTGATGACGACCTGTCGACGGGCCCGTACTGTTGGCGGAGGACTACGGCTCAGCAGGCCGATCGGGACAGAGTCTCCCCCACACTGCTCAGCAGGCCGATCGGGACAGAGTCTCCCCCGGCTCAGCAGGCCGATCGGGACAGAGTCTCCCCCCACACTGCTCAGCAGGCCGATCGGGACAGAGTCTCCCCCCACACTGCTCAGCAGGCCGATCGGGACAGAGTCTCCCCCGGCTCAGCAGGCCGATCGGGACAGAGTCTCCCCCGGCTCAGCAGGCCGATCGGGACAGAGTCTCCCCCCACACTGCTCAGCAGGCCGATCGGGACAGAGTCTCCCCCGGCTCAGCAGGCCGATCGGGACAGAGTCTCCCCCCACACTGCTCAGCAGGCCGATCGGGACAGAGTCTCCCCCGGCTCAGCAGGCCGATCGGGACAGAGTCTCCCCCCACACTGCTCAGCAGGCCGATCGGGACAGAGTCTCCCCCGGCTCAGCAGGCCGATCGGGACAGAGTCTCCCCCACACTGCTCAGCAGGCCGATCGGGACAGAGTCTCCCCCGGCGCAGCAGGCCGATCGGGACAGAGTCTCCCCCGGCTCAGCAGGCCGATCGGGACAGAGTCTCCCCCACACTGCCGTGCTCTACGACAGAGTCTCCCCCACACTGCCGTGCTCTACGACAGAGTCTCCCCCACACTGCCGTGCTCTACGACAGAGTCTCCCCCACACTGCCGTGCTCTACGACAGAGTCTCCCCCACACTGCTCAGCAGGCCGATCGGGACAGAGTCTCCCCCACACTGCCGTGCTCTACGACAGAGTCTCCCCCACACTGCCGTGCTCTACGACAGAGTCTCCCCCACACTGCCGTGCTCTACGACAGAGTCTCCCCACACTGCCGTGCTCTACGACAGAGTCTCCCCCACACTGCCGTGCTCTACGACAGAGTCTCCCCCACACTGCCGTGCTCTACGACAGAGTCTCCCCCACACTGCCGTGCTCTACGACAGAGTCTCCCCCACACTGCCGTGCTCTACGACAGAGTCTCCCCCACACTGCCGTGCTCTACGACAGAGTCTCCCCCACACTGCCGTGCTCTACGACAGAGTCTCCCCCACACTGCCGTGCTCTACGACAGAGTCTCCCCCACACTGCCGTGCTCTACGACAGAGTCTCCCCCACACTGCCGTGCTCTACGACAGAGTCTCCCCCACACTGCCGTGCTCTACGACAGAGTCTCCCCCACACTGCCGTGCTCTACGACAGAGTCTCCCCCACACTGCCGTGCTCTACGACAGAGTCTCCCCCACACTGCCGTGCTCTACGACAGAGTCTCCCCCACACTGCCGTGCTCTACGACAGAGTCTCCCCCACACTGCCGTGCTCTACGACAGAGTCTCCCCCACACTGCTCAGCAGGCCGATCGGGACAGAGTCTCCCCCGGCGCAGCAGGCCGATCGGGACAGAGTCTCCCCCGGCTCAGCAGGCCGATCGGGACAGAGTCTCCCCCACACTGCCGTGCTCTACGACAGAGTCTCCCCCACACTGCCGTGCTCTACGACAGAGTCTCCCCCACACTGCCGTGCTCTACGACAGAGTCTCCCCCACACTGCCGTGCTCTACGACAGAGTCTCCCCCACACTGCCGTGCTCTACGACAGAGTCTCCCCCACACTGCCGTGCTCTACGACAGAGTCTCCCCCACACTGCCGTGCTCTACGACAGAGTCTCCCCCACACTGCCGTGCTCTACGACAGAGTCTCCCCCACACTGCCGTGCTCTACGACAGAGTCTCCCCCACACTGCCGTGCTCTACGAAAGAGTCTCCCCCACACTGCTCAGCAGGCCGATCGGGACAGAGTCTCCCCCGGCGCAGCAGGCCGATCGGGACAGAGTCTCCCCCGGCTCAGCAGGCCGATCGGGACAGAGTCTCCCCCACACTGCTCAGCAGGCCGATCGGGACAGAGTCTCCCCCGGCGCAGCAGGCCGATCGGGACAGAGTCTCCCCCGGCTCAGCAGGCCGATCGGGACAGAGTCTCCCCCACACTGCCGTGCTCTACGACAGAGTCTCCCCCACACTGCCGTGCTCTACGAAAGAGTCTCCCCCACACTGCTCAGCAGGCCGATCGGGACAGAGTCTCCCCCACACTGCTCAGCAGGCCGATCGGGACAGAGTCTCCCCCACACTGCTCAGCAGGCCGATCGGGACAGAGTCTCCCCCGGCTCAGCAGGCCGATCGGGACAGAGTCTCCCCCACACTGCTCAGCAGGCCGATCGGGACAGAGTCTCCCCCACACTGCTCAGCAGGCCGATCGGGACAGAGTCTCCCCCACACTGCTCAGCAGGCCGATCGGGACAGAGTCTCCCCCACACTGCTCAGCAGGCCGATCGGGACAGAGTCTCCCCCACACTGCTCAGCAGGCCGATCGGGACAGAGTCTCCCCCGGCTCAGCAGGCCGATCGGGACAGTCTCCCCCCACACTGCTCAGCAGGCCGATCGGGACAGAGTCTCCCCCACACTGCTCTCAGGCCGATCGGGACAGAGTCTCCCCCACACTGCTCAGCAGGCCGATCGGGACAGAGTCTCCCCCACACTGCCGTGCTCTACGACAGAGTCTCCCCCACACTGCCGTGCTCTACGACAGAGTCTCCCCCACACTGCCGTGCTCTACGACAGAGTCTCCCCCACACTGCCGTGCTCTACGACAGAGTCTCCCCCACACTACCGTGCTCTACGACAGAGTCTCCCCCACACTGCCGTGCTCTACGACAGAGTCTCCCCCACACTGCCGTGCTCTACGACAGAGTCTCCCCCACACTGCCGTGCTCTACGACAGAGTCTCCCCCACACTGCCGTGCTCTACGACAGAGTCTCCCCCACACTGCCGTGCTCTACGACAGAGTCTCCCCCACACTGCCGTGCTCTACGACAGAGTTTCCCCCACACTGCCGTGCTCTACGACAGAGTCTCCCCCACACTGCCGTGCTCTACGACAGAGTCTCCCCCACACTGCCGTGCTCTACGACAGAGTCTCCCCCACACTGCCGTGCTCTACGACGGAGTCTCCCCCACACTGCCGTGCTCTACGACAGAGTCTCCCCCACACTGCCGTGCTCTACGACAGAGTCTCCCCCACACTGCCGTGCTCTACGACAGAGTCTCCCCCACACTGCCGTGCTCTACGACAGAGTCTCCCCCACACTGCCGTGCTCTACGACAGAGTCTCCCCCACACTGCCGTGCTCTACGACGGAGTCTCCCCCACACTGCCGTGCTCTACGACAGAGTCTCCCCCACACTGCCGTGCTCTACGACAGAGTCTCCCCCACACTACCGTGCTCTACGACAGAGTCTCCCCCACACTGCCGTGCTCTACGACAGAGTCTCCCCCACACTGCCGTGCTCTACGACAGAGTCTCCCCCACACTGCCGTGCTCTACGACAGAGTCTCCCCCACACTGCCGTGCTCTACGACAGAGTCTCCCCCACACTGCCGTGCTCTACGACAGAGTCTCCCCCACACTGCCGTGCTCTACGACAGAGTCTCCCCCACACTGCCGTGCTCTACGACAGAGTCTCCCCCACACTGCCGTGCTCTACGACAGAGTCTCCCCCACACTGCCGTGCTCTACGACAGAGTCTCCCCCACACTGCCGTGCTCTACGACAGAGTCTCCCCCACACTGCCGTGCTCTACGACAGAGTCTCCCCCACACTGCCGTGCTCTACGACAGAGTCTCCCCCACACTGCCGTGCTCTACGCAGTGCTGACGGCACCGAAAGTGAACGACGCGGCGTGCCGATATAGAAGATGATACGGCATGAAGAGGCGGCGTTGCGGTCAGGTGAAGGGAGACAACTTTGTAACATCAGATCGGCAATGTTTCGCATAAACGTGTCTATTGTGTAAGCAATACCCGGCGATATTCTACCCAAGCATTACTGTGACAATAAATGTTGGGCCGTCGAACGGGAAGGGGCCTGGCAGTCAGCGTAGCACACGGGGCTGCAATAATGCAATGCTCTCTGGAATGCGTCATGGAATGTTATCCATCGTAACATGCGCACAAATAGGATGTTACTGGTATATGCATATGAAGAATGACTATTGGCTATATAAGAAATATGGGGAAAATCGGATGCTTATTTTAACTCGCGCTGTGCCAGGGGACCCCCCCCCCCCCCCCAACACACACACCCACTAAGGTTTTTCGAGAATAGCAGAAGCGCCGCCATTTTTGGCACAGCTGTTAAGGCATCAACTACCCCCACGTTGTGTAAAAGTTTTGACCTCATGTCATATCAGGTCAGGTCTCCAGACCAGGTCACGTGACCCCACCTAAAGCATAACAATGCGGTCGTGCCACAGCCACAGTTTGTTGCCGATCGGTTTCAAACTTACAGGACTTTATAAGGTCATAGATACCTATAATTTTATTTCGGATTTTGCATATCGGTGACCTAAGGTCGGGTCAATTTCGTGACCTCCCCATTATAAGTCAGTGGGGAAATATTAAAATGCCTCCTTTTCCGAGTATGCGCATGACATCAGTCCAATTCCTTCTGGATCATGTTATCATATGCTATTATTGATGACCCAGGTGCAAATTGTGTTCAGTGACCTATACAGGGTCAGCCGAGGCCATCCGAGGTCACCATTTTTGTTTTCAATTACTCTCGACAGAATGAAGATAGAGCAGTGAAACCGGAACCAATGTGTTTGTCTCGCCGAGGCACATCTCCCAATGTGCAACATGACCTACTTGGGTCACCACTTGACCTTGACCCAAGGGCAAATTTCCCTTGACACCCTTGACATTGAGTGTGGGAGTTGTAAAGCATGAAATGCATGCATAATTGGATTCTTATATTGAAGCACCACAAGTGAAATATGGTGACAAGTGGACTGTCCCACCTTTTTGAAAGTTGTCGAATCACACTTAATTGTATGTCTACATGTCAGACGAGGTCAGCTGAACATGTTCGTGAACTTTTTTCCGAAAAAAATGCTGTCTTAGAAGATATTCAACATTCAGTATTGAGCAGAAAGTTGGGTTGGTGACGTTCTTATGATTTGTTTTTTAATAACAGGGGAATCCTTTGTGCTGCCAAATGTATGGCACAATTGTGTCGACATCTATTGCGCAGAAAAAGCGAATCACCCGGTGTCTAGATTCAAAACAGGCTTCGCGCACTTGACAGCTTTTCTTGACAGCTTTTTTCTTTTCAGTGTTTAGGTTGTTGTTTTATTATGTTCTCATACATTTCCCTCTTCAAGTAGTTCTTCTCTCGTATTTTTTCCTTACACGGGTTGCGCCGCATTCGTCGGCTCCGCGTCACCTCATCTAAACTCGTTCTTGTCGTTCTTGTGTAAACTGGATCGAGCCTGCCAAGATGCCGCCGACCAGGGCCGGGGCGAGTACCGCCACGGCCAATGGTAGGACCATTCCAGGTGGGGCGGCGTTCGTACTGAAATTTTGAAAACAAAAACAAAAGCTTCCAGAGCTACAGTCCATATAAGATCAGAGACGAGCTGTTGGCTGCGCTGAACTCACCTGTGGCGCAAGTGTCGGCGCTACGCAGCGGTGCCCTCCTGCTGAAAACCTTTGATATAGAACAGACGCAAGCCCTTCTGGCCTGGTCCTCCTTGAGGGGGGAGGGGGAGGGAGATCAAAGTGTTTCCAGCTGATCGGCTGTATCAGGTGGTATGCCCCAGAGCTGACCAGTGAAACTGTGCAGACCATCCTGGCGGAAAGCACCGAACAGGGGGTTACCAGCGTCACTCGACTACCATCCAAAACCTCACGTCCTAGCCCTCTCCTGAAGGTCAGGTTTGCTGCGGCTCAACTCTCTGCCCACTTCTTTGCAGTGTACATGAGGTATGAGGTGCGCCCATTCCCTCATCTACCCCGCAGATGCAGCCGCTGTCAGCGATATGGGCACGGGAAGAACACGTGCAAAGCTCGTACTGAAAGGTGCTCAAGGTGCGCAGGCGAACACCCAGCCGAAGGTTGTGATGCTCCGCCGCACTGTGCCGCGTGCCGTGGCCCCCACCCTGTGCCGCGTGCCGTGGCCCCCACCCTGTGACTGACAAAAACTGCCCGGTGTGGATCGAAAAGTTGCAGGCGCTCCGTAAGGCGGCCCCTCAGGCAGTCGCCGCCGGAACTGGCCCACAGGTGCAGGTGCGGCCGGCACCCCCGGCTCCTAACAACCCTGATGGCCAAGCACGTGGCTCCACACCCGGTCCGCGCCCACAGCCTACCCGCGGCCCTGGCCCGACGCTGTCTCCGTCACCTCACCCTGCAGTGTCTTCCCCGAGTGCTGACCCTCAGGAGTGGCCGGTGCTGCCGCCCGCACGTGTCGTTCCTACAGGTGACACACTCCGCTCTCCCGCACGGCGCTCTAGGCAGACTCAGCCCGAGTCTGAGGTGCGAACATCACCTCTCAGTGTCCCTCCGCAGCTAACAGCTCACGATGAGGCTCCGAGCGCGAAGCCCAAAGGACAACTCCCACGGGATGGTAAGCCAGCACACTCCCTGCAGGGAGTGATGCCCACAGCGCGCCGTAGTTCTGGCGACGTGGTGACTCCATCAATACATGGACTCTGACGACTCGACATCCTTCGCTTCCAGTGAGGATGAGTCCACCCCGAAAGCGCCTCCACCACCCACCTCTCTGCGGACACCGCTCTCAGACAGCGAAACTGATTCGCATCCCACCCCACCTACACAGCGACGCAGCAACCGCCTGCGTCCACGGTCATCGCCCAATGTGAGGAAAAACCTGGGCCACAGAACAAAGCCCGTAGTTATGAGGGCTCTTATCCCAGAGGACCTTGGCTAAGCTAACCTCCAAAAGATAGACAATGATAAATTTCATATTGCAATGGAATGTGGGTGGTTTGTTATCACATTTATCGGAATTCAAACAACACTTGCTGAAATCATCTCCTCTTATAGCTGCAATACAAGAAACCCATTTTCGTGATCTAGATGCATATAACTACAATGTTCCAGGTTACACCGTATATCGAGACGATGTAAATCTACCCAACCGGCAGGGAGGTGTAGCTCTCTATATATCAAATTCCATCCCCCAGCGACAAACAATCATAGCATCCCCGTTAAATGTTGTGGCAGCCACCGTGTCACCCTGTCACTGAGTTTCTAGTCTTGTCTGTGTATTTGCCACCAAACTCTCCACTTGTCACACAGCGTTCTCTACATAACCTGTTTTCTCTTATGCCCGTAAATTTCCTAATGCTAGGAGACTTTAATCCACACAGCCCACTGTGGGGAAGTCAACGGCTGTCTTCGCGTGGAGCGCTGATTGAAACGGAGATCAACGAACAATCTCTCGTCTCCATGAATGATGGCACGCCAACGTTCATGAGCTTCAGCTACCATACAACGTCTGCGTTAGACTTGTCCCTTGCATCACCTCGCATTGCACCATTGTTCCATTGGACTGTGACTTCAGATTCCTTATTTTCTGATCATTTTCCTCTCCATCTCACCATGACATGTGCCACCACACTTCTTCCGCTACCTGTCGTTACAAAGTGGCGCACAGACAACGCTAACTGGTCAACGCTCAACGACAGGGTCAACCGACACGCTCCATATGACATGAGACAAACTGTTCCTGACTTTCTAAATGCCATCGACAGATCAGCTTTAGAAATCCTAAAAACCACAACTTCGAGCAACGTCAGGACCAGTCGGCCAACAAACGCTGTCTGGTGGAATTGGCGTTGCCAGCGAGCAAAGGCGCTGCGGCGAAGGGCGTTTCGAAATTTTCAGAAATGTATATGTGGCCGTCATGCGGAAATGAACACAACAGCCTGCAAAGAATGTTCTGAGACCCTGCGCCGAGAGAAACAGGCAGCGTGGCGAGACTTTGCTTCTAAGTGCAACCGGTTTACACCGCTGAAAGTAATCTGGGAACAAGTCCGTGCTTTCTCCTCTCGCCGAAACTATATAGGTACATTTCCTCAACTTGTTACTGACATGCTGCCATAACCGAACCACATGATGTTACCAATGCCTTTGCAAAACACTTCGCAGACGTTTCAGCCACGGAGATTTATCCGCCACATGTCCATCGAGCCCTAGTTGATAAAGCCGGAGGTCTTTACTTTTCGTCTGACAACTCTGAACCATACAATGCTCCCTTCACTATGCGCGAACGTAAATTGTCCCTAGCCAAAGCAGGCGACAAGACCTCAGTTGGCCCGGACGGACTGCCCTACTCATCTTTTACTAACCTCAACGAGTTAAATCTTGCAACACTCTTAATTACTTTCAATAATCTTTGGGTGGATCATACCTTCCCGGATGTATGGCTCCACAGTACCATCATTCCCATTCTTAAATCTGGCAAAAGACCGACATTTAGTCAACTCTTATCGTCCAATCTCTCTTACTAACTGTGCGTGCAAGATACTAGAAAGAATGGTAAACACTCGGCTGCGTTATTTTCTTGAGAGCAACAACTGCCTAGACCCTTTCCAAAGTGGATTCCGAGGGCACCACAGCACAGCTGATAATATCGCACGCCTTATATCAGATGTACAGGTTAACTGGGAGCGCCGAAAGTCTACCATTGCGGTTTTCTTGGACCTCACGTCCGCTTTTAACAACGTTCATCGCTCTACTGTGATCTACAAATTACATTCGCTTGGCATCCGTGGCCACTTAGCCCACTTCCCTTGCAATTTTATCCAACCTCGCCCTTTCAAGGTTCGCTGCCAGGCAACACTGTCAAATAACAAACAGATGGAACACGGGGTACCACAAGGTAGCGTTCTTTTTCCTACCCTTTTTCTGATTGCCATCAATGACATTCTCCTCACTCTTCCTCGTGTCCAAATGTCTATCCGCTACTCGCTGTTTGCCGACGATCTGGCTCTATGGTGCTCGCATAAACACTGTCAGGAGTCCTTCTCTGCTATACAGAAGGCAATTGATCACTGTGTTGAATGGTGTGCAAAATGGGGATTCTTCCTTTCTGCCCCAAAGGCCGCAATGCTCATTTTTAAGCGAGGGCCTGTCCCTAATCTGACCCACTCGCCACAGATTGACAACACCCCCATACCCCATCTCAGGACTCACAAATTTTTGGGAGTTACCTTGGACTCGCATCTGACATTCCAGGCTCACATCGAAGACGTCCGAACTCGCTGTCTAAAGCGTGTAAACGTCCTTCGTTGCTTCTCTGGTTACTCGTGGGTGAGCGGACCGCAAAACATTGACTATGTTGTATATAGGCATCATCAGGTCAGTCCTAGAATACAACTGCTTCCTTTTCAGTACCATATCCGTCACTTCGGCCAAACGCTTGGAAACCATTCAATCTGCCTGTCTTCGGTTGATTACTGGGGCCTTCCGCACCTCACCGGTTCTCGCCCTCCGAGCCGACACCTACCTTCCAGCTCTGGCAGACCTTCCAGCTCTGGCAGATCGGCGCCTCTTCTTTCTCCTTCGCGTCTCCTTTAGAGCTAAAAGTGAACCAAACCATGCAGCGGTTGGCGCACTGGAGGCAAACAGACCACATGCACGGAGACCGCTGTGGATACTTTTTTGGGGGGGAGGGGTGGTTCCCGCCCACCCCGTAGTCCGGCCTATAGCCATATGCCGCCGCGGGTGGGGAGGGGAACCACCCCCTCCCAAGCGGGGAACCGAATGGCCTGCACCAGTAGCCAGACTCGAACCCGGAACCCTTGGATTCCGAGTCCAACGCTCTACCAACTGAGACACCCGACCCCCCGCTGAGGAGACCTAGTTTCCTAGCCGATGCCTTAAACAAGCACGACGAGCCTTCGACCTTCTGTGCGTACAAGCAATGGCGGCGCCACCATAGGGGCAGGGTGGCAGACTGCCACCCCTGCCTTGACACTGGGGTGGCATTGCCACCCCTAAAATTTAGGCCACCGTCAAAATTTTACCCGTGCTGTTTTGTCAAAATTGTGGATTCCGACCGCTGTGAACATAGCTATATCGAACAGTTCCCTTCGCCGACCAATGCAAATTTGAGTCAGGTTAGTCTATATTGCTATTCAAACTATTCAACAGTCATGACCGCAATATTCGCCAATTTGACCGAAACTTTCGCTCTGTATCGGGTAATCTAAATTGACTTATCTAAGCGAGAGCACGCCAATGCAACAGCTGTGCAGCCACTGGGCGGGGCAGGACAGGGTGGCGGCAACGGGAAGAGCAGGGCCAAGCAGGGCGGGGCAGGGTATGGCGGGACAGGACAGGAAGGGACATAACAGAACGGGACAGATGTGGGGCAGAGGCAAGGCAGGGCAGGACATGGCAGGATATGACGAGATAGGGCAGGGCAAGGTAGGGCAGAGCAAGGCAAGGCAGGGCAAAGCAAGACAGAGGTGGGACAGGGCAAGACAGATGGTGGGGCAGGGCAGAGGCAGGAAGGGCAGGGCAGACGCGTAATATTTTAATTAAAGACATAAAATATAATTAATATTAACCCGTGCACAGCCGGGGTTGGCGCCAACCAGACTGCCGGGAGGGATGCGGATAGCTGGCCCCCTGATATTTCGAAAACCACACGGTGTAGTGATAAGCAGAACACGACGTTATATAACTCGAGACAAGCTCTATCGAAAGTATACGGGCCATTTCTTAGGCCGGTTAATATAGAGGTCAACAGAGTTCATCAAAAGTCAAATATCGCCTATATATGGGTGTCCTTAACAAAAGCGTATATATCTGGATAACTCTCAAAGTTAGTAACACACGTCATGTGTCGCTACACACGCCATGTGTCGCTACACACGTCATGTGTCGCTACACACGTCATGTGTCGCTACACACGTCATGTGTCGCTACACACGCCATGTGTCGCTACACACGCCATGTGTCGCTACACACGCCATGTGTCGCTACACACGCCATGTGTCGCTACACACGTCATGTGTCGCTACACACGTCATGTGTCGCTACACACGCCATGTGTCGCTACACACGTATATAATTTCGTCTAATCATACGGTGCCGAGGAATTCTGTAAGACGAAACGCGTTCGCCGGGTGGTGTGTTTTCTGTTCCTATGTCTTATATGTTTATATGTCATAATTGTCTTGACATTAATAAACTTGCATGTTTATGCCAATTACGAAATAATAACGAAATTACTATACTTTATTCGGTACTTTACCTCTACCCACCGCAACATTCAAACATTGCCTCACATATATGTGTTGCGGGTTCCTGTTCCTGCCTTTCAGGTAGCGTCGCCGTCTCTCATACCACTCCAGTTTGATAACGAACCTCTGTATTGTTCCACATGCTTCCACATGACTCTAATCATCATGGTTCCACACATGGGTGGATAATTGTTTTCAAAGTTGCACCGGCCGAGGCCCGAGGACGGGTGCAACCAAGGGGCCTAGAGGGAAGGGTTGTGCTCGACTCAGATGTTTTAGACTGACTCGACTCTGACTCACTTTTTGGGGGACTCTGACTTAAGCGGGGGGGGACAATTTTTGGAGTCTGCTCAACTTTGACTCATTTGTTTTTACTCCTGACTCAACTCCGACTCATGTGAAAGATTATTGAGTCGACTCATGTTTGACTCATGTTCAACTGACTTCATGTCTTTGATTCAACATTCAAATGTATTTGACTTGCAAAAACTCATTGGAATATTAAATGTAAATACTTGTATTTATACTGGATCAAGGCACATTAATATTGCATTATCATGAATATATACTGCATTGTAAGATATATTAAAATATATATGTTCCTAATAGCAATAATAATAATAATATGAATATCAATATCAATAATAAAAGGCACAAGGTTGTATTGAGCATTCAAACGTTTCCTCTCTTAACAGAGACATCATCAACGAACACACGGCAATGAACAAACGTGTACAGAGCATGTGATTTACTATTATTATTATGTATATATTAATAATAATACAAATGCTAACAACGTTTATTGAAAAGCACCTGAACTCACTCTCTCACACTCCAGAACATTGGTTGCACCCCTTTATTATTTAGTTGCTCCTATTTTTTTCCCATCAGATGTGACTTTGACTCGTAAGAGGATGAGTCGACTCAGCTTTGACTCGACCAGCATCCAGGCGACTCAACTTTGACACAAGCGACATCCATGCGACTCAACTCTGACTCAACTCAACCCCCCTATTTTTCTTAAGTGACTCGACTCTGACTCAAGTTGAGTTTAGTCAGTTTTGAGTCAAATTTGACTCACCGATTCTGAGTCAACCACAACCCTGCTAGGGGGCACATGGCGGGAAGGGGGGTGTCCATGAAGTTAGCGACGGATTCGGATTCGAATTCAGCGTCGAATAGCGATTTGCTTCAAAATGTGGAAACAGGTCAATTGGGGCACGCTGGTCACTAAAATGACACTCATTTTGACATTCAAGGTCATTTTCGAAATAATTTTCAAGGTCAAAGGACGGGGTGGCTCAAAATGACCTGAAGTTGGTGTCCGATCGCCAAAATAATGGCCTCATTCGATTCCTCGGGTCCAGGGTCCGTCCAAGGTCCACAGTGAGGCCTTCTCAACCTCTCGTGGTAAATTACTTTGACCCTCATTTTCAAGGTCAAAACGGGGCGGCTCAAAACGACCCGAAGTTATTGTCCGATCGCAAAAAAAAATGATTCATTCGATTCCTCGGGTCAATATCTTCAGTCTTCGCAACCTTACTCGTGGAAAATGACCTTGACCCTCATTTTCAAGGTCAAAGGACGGGGCGGCTCAAAACGACCCGATGTTATTGTCCGATCGCAAAAAATGACTCATTCGATTCCTCGGGTCAATATCTTCAGTCTTCGCAACCTTACTCGTGGCAAATGACCTTGACCCTCAATTTCAAGATCAAAGGACTGACCAGTACGAGACTGCTTCAATGGCTCAAAACGACCCAAAGTTATTGTCCGATCGCCATTGACCTGAAAGTGAGGGTCAATGTCATTTGCCACGAGTGAGGTTGTGAAGGCTGCGGCTAGTATTGACCCGAGGAATTGAATGAGACCATTATTTTGGCGATCAGACGTTCTTCGGGTCATTTTGAGCCGCCCGTCCTTTGACCTTGAACATGAGAGTCAAGGTCATTTGCCAAGAGTGAGGAAACGAAGGCTGCGGCTTGATATTGACCCGAGGAATCGAATGAGACCATTATCTTTTGCGATCGGGCAATACTTTGACCCAATAACGACCCAATAACTTTGGGTCGTTTTGAGCCTCCCGTCCCTTGATCTTGCAAATGACCTTGAACATGACCTTGCAGATGACCTTGAATGTCAAAATGAATGCCATTTTCATGATCAGCGTGCCCCAATTGACTGTTACCGCACTTCGAAGCGAATCGCTACTCGACGCTGAATTCGAATCCGAATCCGTCGCTAACTTCATGGACATGCATCACGATTCAGGGCGTCTCTCCTGGGTGTCTGGACACCGAAGGCGCCACTTTCGAGTGCAGGTGGCGCCCCTCGAGTCGTGAGTGCTGGCGGCACCCCTTTGGATCGGAAATGATGCCTCCTTTAGACCGAAGATAACGACCCCAACTGTGCCTCCCCGGGAAAAAAAATCTGACCTGCCCGAGGTGCTCACTAAGACAAAGGTGGCAAGGCGCAGCCTTCCATGACTGGTGTCCGGACACATTGGCGAATGTTATTTTGCCGAATGTCATTTTGGCGAATGCATATTGTCGAAGGACACTTTGACGACATGTCTTTTTTGTCGAAATGTGAATATGCCGAAAGCAAGATGGCGAATGCCTTTTTGTCGAAATGCCTTTTGCCGACGTGTCATTTTGTCGAAATGTCTTTTTGCCGACATATCATTTTGTCGAAATGTCATTTTGCCTAAATTTGAGAAAAAAATCGAAATGCTTTTTGCCGAATGACATTTTGCCGACATGTGAAAAGATCGAAATGTCTTTTTGCCGAAATGTCATTTTGTCGACATGTGAAAAAGCCGAAATGTCATTTTGCTGAATGTTATTTTGTCGACGTGTGAAAAGGTCGAAATACCTTTTTTGCCGAAATGTCATTTTGTCGACATGTGAAAAAGTATAAATGCCTTTTTGTCGAATATCATTTTGTCGACATTAAGGCTCTTGAGGTGCGTGCACTCCGCGGGCAACTGTCGCAACTACTATGAGCAGCGATAGCCGGCTCCGCTTTGGTTGCCGGTGGAGGATCGCTGTTGATGCTTATGATGATTGGAGCGCACGAACAATATTGACACATTACGACAATTGCTGCGCATGGCACCAAAGGCATTCGGCAAAAATAAAATTCGGCTTTTTCGCATGTCGACAAAATGACATTTCGGCAAAAAGACATTTCGATCTTTTCACATGTCGGCAAAATGACATTCGGCAAAAAGACATTTCGACTTTTTCACATGTCGGCAAAATCGCATTTCGGCAAAAAAACATTGCGATCTTTTCACATGTCGGCAAAATGACATTCGGCAAAAAGACATTTCGACCTTTTCACATGTCGGCAAAATCACATTTCGACCTTTTGACATGTCGGCAAAAAAACATTTCGACAAAATGACATATCGGCAAAAAGGCATTTGGACAAAAAGGCATTCGCCATTTTGCTTTCGACATATTCACATGTCAAAAAGACATGTCGTCAAAGTGTCCTTCGACAATATGCATTCGCCAAAATGACATTCGGCAA
Source organism: Chirona hameri (assembly GCA_036785665.1). NCBI lineage: Eukaryota > Metazoa > Arthropoda > Thecostraca > Balanomorpha > Balanidae > Chirona > Chirona hameri. Next base: position 67,525 of record JAXIVJ010000315.1, on the reverse strand, counting down.
AATGACATTCGCCAATGTGTCCTGTAACCCCATGACTACTCCCCCCCCCCCCATTTCGAAAGTGCACCGAAAGCGCAATTTTATACATATTTTGTCAGTTAGTAGTACCAAGTATGCATTTTTATGCTGGGATTATATTTGCGTTTCTGTATTCTTCTTAAATACAAACTAAGGGCTTGCAAAAAAAGGTCTCCAAAAAAGTTGACCCGGCACCGCCGGGACAGCTTTGAAGTTGCCCCGGCCGCGGCCGCGGCTGCCCTATAGGATTCTCCACCCATGGTTCCACATGACCGTGCTCCCACTATCTCCACACCGATCCAATCCCGGCGCAACACCCACAACCCCATCACGACAAAAGCGACGCCGGTTCCGCGCGCGGCTGACGGTTTCCCTAGGGAACAGCGCCACTGGAATATTATACAACCGTTACATATGTAACACACGAGTATGCTCGTTTCTTCTCCTAATTCCTGTCCAACGTACTGAGTTCCAAGATTATACTTACAGAAGCTATTATTTGCTCATTATAAATTGTCTGCTATCTGAAAAACGCGATACATGTAGTTAATTCATCGTGGGGTGCTAGTCATATTTTATGGGTCCGGTATCAAGATAAAATGTGCTAAAATATTTGAAGAAATGTCAAAAATAGGTACCTATCAGCTGAAATTAATAACTCAAAAATAGGACGAAATGTGTTGGGTTTTAATCTTGTTTGTCGCGAGGTTTATAAGCATTGTATATTTCCGTGACACTTTTTCCCAGTAGAGGATACATGCGTACCTAGGCCCAAAACCCGCCGGTGACACCATTCTGGAACTGCAATGATCTATCGATATTGTATTTGTTCACTGTCAAAAAAGCAGACCTTTCCCCTGCTGAGGTTCAAATGGCTTTCCAGGAATATAAGAGCAATAACCGTGAGTCAGTATTCTACTTTACCGATGGTTCTTCTCACGGCAATCAGGTAGGATCCGCTGCGTCTGGACCTGATTTCAGGTTTACTGCGCGTCTACCTGATTATAGCACGGTTTTCTCTGCTGAAGTGTATGCGATTAAACGGGCTTTATTGCATATCAGAGACAAGCACGTTCCCCAGTCCACAATATGCCCCGACTCTAAAGCCTCCGTCCAGGCGCTCGGGAGAACGAATGACTTTGTGCATCCAGGAGTGTACGATATCCATGAACTTGTCCTTTCGCTATCCGATGACCAGCATGTAACCTTCCTCTGGATCCCGGGGCACTGCGGGATCCCAGGGAATGTCCTCGCTGACACCCTTGCAAACGAAGGTGCTTCGTTACCAGCTCCATTGGTGGAGCCACTACCGGTGAGCGATGTACTTCATCTCAGCAATGTCCGCTACGGAACATTCTTACAGCGCCAGTGGGACGGGTCGCATGCTAACCACATGTACAGGATCAAGCCTAAACTGAGTGTGTGGGATACATGCTTCCAGCACAACAGGGAGAGGGAGGTGATGCTGTCACGTCTGAGATGTGGACACACCCGCCTCACTCATAGTCACTTATTTGCTCGTACTGAACCTCCCAACTGTGAGTCATGCAATACGCGTCTATCAGTGGAACACATCCTGGTCGGTTGTAACCTGCTAGCACGAAGCCGCCAACGCATCATCAACTATACCTAGCCGTGCGTCGCCTTGATTTGTCTTTTCAGACGCTACTCGGCAACGACGATCCAGTACTCACAGGTTCACAGGTTTGGTCCTTGACTACATCTTACAGTCGCCAATTGCTGGCAAACTCTAAAACGGCTATCTTCCAACACAATCGTCTCGCCACTACCTTACACCACTTTGCCATACTCCTGCGCCCTAGGGAGGGGAAGCGACGTACCAGCTAACCCTGTACCAATCGTATGCGACCTTGGAGAGGACGCGGCGCACCCTGTACCCATGCGCCTGCGACCTAGGAAAGGACGCGACACTCCTCGTACCCATTACACCTGCGATCTAGAGAGGACGCGACACTCCCCGTACCCATTACACCTGCGACCTAGGAGAGGACGCGGCGCACCCTGTACCCATTACGCCTGCGACCTAGGAGAGGACGCGGCGCACCCTGTACCCATTACGCCTGCGACCTAGGAGAGGACGCGGCACTCCCCGTACCCATTACACCTGCGACCTATGAGAGGACGCGACACTCTCCGTACCCATTACGCCTGCGACCTAGGAAAGGACGCGACACTCTCCGTACCCATTACACCTGCGACCTATGAGAGGACGCGGCACTCCCCGTACCTATTACGCCTACGACCTAGAAAGGACGCGGCGCACCTGTGCACCTGCGATGACTAGATACTAGGGCGCGACGCGCTATTCCACCCGTGTACGGTGGCCTAGGTGAGGACGCGGCCTATTGCTACACACTTTCAATGGATATGAAGGTATGGTGATATCGATGGGTATGTTCTCTGATCTTACCTGTTCCTTATTATATGGGGTGATATCGATGGGTATGTTCTCTGATCTTACCTGTTCCTTATTATATGGGGTGATATCGATGGGTATGTTCTCTGATCTTACCTGTTCCTTATTATATGGGGTGATATCGATGGGTATGTTCTCTGATCTTACCTGTTTCTTATTATATGGGGTGATATCGATGGGTATGTTCTCTGATCTTGCCTGTTCCTTATTATATGGGGTGATATCGATGGGTATGTTCTCTGATCTTACCTGTTCCTTATTATATGGGGTGATATCGATGGGTATGTTCTCTGATGTTACCTGTTCCTTATTATATGGGGTGATATCGATGGGTATGTTCTCTGATCTTACCTGTTCCTTATTATATGGGGTGATATCGATGGGTATGTTCTCTGATCTTACCTGTTCCTTATTTTATGGGGTGATATCGATGGGTATGTTCTCTGATCTTACCTGTTCCTTATTATATGGGGTGATATCGATGGGTATGTTCTCTGATCTTACCTGTTCCTTATTATTATAGTGGGGTTTTCCCCACATATATGCAAGGACCCTATCACCCACTGGACTGGGCTGGCCAGCATTAAAGGAAATAGTTCACCTTGGAAATTTTCATCCAACACGATTTGATTATATTTTTAATACAATTTCTTTTTATATTGTCAAAAATGGCCTTATATCGCGCCGATTCAGGACAGAAGGCCGTACATTTTTATTGTTTATCAAAACTATATGCATACTCTCTGAGTCAGAGTCCTGACGTCACGCGAATGTAAAAAATGGTTCAACCAATCAGATTCGAAAGTAGTCGCGTAAAGATAGACTCGCATTGGAGATGTGCCAACCGGCGGCCGGCGTTCGCTTGCTAGCACCAGCTGCAAGCTGATTGGCTGATGGTATAGCCTCTGCCCGGGCTAGAACCAGTACAACATTCTTTCGTCAGCACCGCATTCCTTCGCCAAAAACTCAAATATATTCGGCGGGAGAGTCTTTTCTGTAAAGAAAACTTGCAGATAGGGGTTTCCCAACATGGGCTACAAAACTGCTATCTCAGTTTAAAACTAATGTTGAAGGTGAACTATTTCCTTTAACTGGACTGACCTGCTCCGCGGCCAGCTACTATTTAGATCCTGGTGCTTTTTATAAATATAGTGTATCCCATTCCGTTTCCATTAAAACTACTTGCATATTTGTGGTTTTTCCCATATATTAAATTTAGAAGTGGCCACCGGACTTAGTTAGGATGAGCCGTTTGTTTTGCGCGGTTTAGTTAGGACACCGCTTTCCTCGCGAGGCTAGTAACGTAAGTGAGGCCACTAAAAAAAACGCAAAAAGTGTCTAGATTGGCTTAGATTGCGAACCACCCGGGGATCGATAAATGAAAGACAAAAATATTCCAAGGCTGACCTTAAAACAAGTCGACCATCATTACCAGTTGGGTAAAGAGACGACGCTGTCGGTTTAGAGGCCCTATTCAAATACACATTACACATGGGCCTTATTTTTTACAGATGTCAAAATTAAACTCGAATATCTTTTTGATTAGATCATTGTGATGGTTTTAACTGCTACCATACTTAATTTCAATGCCAAACCATCAAACTGGCTATCTCAACTCAAATATAATGTTAAGGTGGGATAGTCCCTTTAAAGGGAATGTTTCCCCTTTGTATTGGTTTTGAACTGAGATAGTTATTATCTTTGGCCGTTATTTAAATGTTGAAAATACTAAGATCATTTTACCTACAATTTAGCCGTTTTTAGGCAATTCAATTTATAGTTTTCAAAATGGGGTCTAGGCTAGTGCCGCCGCTGATTGGCTGACAGCGACTTTTTCAGCCAATCCCACTTTCTCAGCCAATCAGTGGCGGTATATAGCTTAATAATGACGTCGCCATCCCAAATTTAAAAACTTCACTTATATAAAGTTAAGTGACTTTCGAGAGAAAATTATCACCATCGTTTTCAGCAGCACCTGCTTCATATTTTCAACTACAACCAGCGTATATTTGACAACTTTCAGAAAGGTGAAACATTCCCTTTAAGGGAATAGGTCATTTTGAAAGTTGTCTTGAAGTTCAACCATACGGTGCATCTTGAGCTCAAAACTACGAATATGACTTTGGTTTGGACAACTGATGGATATATGTGGAAAAAGAAGTAAGTTTCTCTTTCTATTTCACGAGAAATCGTACGATAGCAGCTGGCGTTACGGCTCCCCGCTCCCCCTGACGCCAAGTACAGTCTCTGACAAGGGGCCGCCGCGCCGCCCGGGCGGCTGAGCAGTTATTAACGAGGCGTCGTGACCAGAGACTACGTGCTTGAGAGTGTACCTGCCTCCGGCGGCGAGCGGCGAGCGAAATTCCTGATCGTGGCTCGGAACAGCGGACATGAAACCGGGCCCACTAGTCCTGTGTCGAAATTACTTAAAGGGACATTGTCACCTCGCGGGCCAATATGGAGTTTTTGGTGTGTATCGGTCGATTAAGCGTGTCCGATTTCACCTGCAAAATTTGGTTCCCGAAACTCCCCCCATTAGGGGGGGGGGGAGGGGAGGGGGTTATACACTTCCTCACGCGAGGTTATAACTCCCAAACTGTCCGAGGTTATAACTCCCAAACCTGAGTTCAGATCGAGCTAATATTGCCACAGCTGAATTTAGGACCATATAACCATATAGACCAATTTTGAACAAAAAGTGAGATGAGGGTTCAAATTTGAGGAAAAAATTGTCGAAATGTCGTGGAATGCCTCTGCTGCAGTCAATTTTTACCAAAAATTGGTAATTTTCACCGCAAAAAGTGGGGGGGGGGGGCGACCCCCCCCCCCCCCCCCGCCGACCCTACCGTCGGCGACACCACTAGCTGCCAAATATTGCAGCACACACTCCTGAGAGGGAAATTGTTAAATTGTTTTGTACTACCCCCCCCCCCCCTGAATAAAAAAACGCATCAGATTTATGAAATTGCCATGTTTAAACCCAATAAAACATTGCACCAGGTGGGTCAGAATACAGCACATTACCGCTCATTATGATCGCGCCGACCACGGCTAGCAGGCGCTCCAGGCGACGGTTAGCAGCCCCTGGGCAGTCTCACAGACTCAATGGCCCTTTGGATAAGCTCCAGGGCCCCTGGACAGACTCAATGGTCCCTCGGCAAGCCGAGAGGCCCCTGAACAGACTATAATAGCTCCTGGCCAGGTTCGAGAGGCCCCTGAACAGGATCAATGGACCATTGGGAAAGCTCTAGAGGCCCCCGAACAGACTTAGTGGCCCCTAAGCAGGTTCAAGAGGCCCTTGAACAGACTCAATGGGCCCCTGGGCAAGCTCGAGAGGCCCTCAGCAGGTTCGAGAGGCCCCTGAACAGACTCAATGCGACCCTGGGCAAGCTCGAGAGGCCCCTGGGCAGGTTCGAGAGGCCTCTGGACAGACTCGATGTGCCCCTAGGAAGCCTAATGGGCCCCTGGGCAGATGCGAGAGGCCCCTGAACAGACTCGAATGGCCCCTGGGCAGGCTCGAGAGGTCCCTGGACATACTCAATGGGCCCCTGGACATGCTCGGAAGCTCCCTGGACAGGCGTGTGCGCCCTTAAAGGGACTATCCCACCTTAACATATTTGAGTTGAGATAGCCATTTTTATGGCTAGGCATTGAAATTAAGTATGGTAGCAGTTAAAACAACCACAATGGTCTAATCAAAAATATATTCGAGTTTGATTTTGACACCTGTAAAAAATAAGGCCCATGTGCATTTTAATAGGGCCTCTAAACGGACAGCGTCGTCTCTTTACCCAACTGGTAATGACAGTCGACTTGTTTTAAGGTCAGCCTGGGAATATTTTCGTCGTCCATTTCTCGATCCCCGGGTGGTTCGCAATCTAAGCCAATCTAGACACCGGGTGGTTCGCTTTTTCTGCGCAATAGATATCGACACAAAATTGTGCCATATATTTGGCAACACATAGGATTTCCCTGTTGTTAAAAAATCATATGACGTCACCAACCCAACTTTTCGCTTAAAACTAAAAGTTGAATATCTTCCAAGATAAGTTTTTTTCAGAAAAAAAGTTAACGAACATGTTTAGCTGAACTCGCCTGATGTAGACATACAATTAAGTGTGATTTGGCAACTTTCACAAAGGTGGGACAGTCCTTTTAAAGGAAATAGTTCACCTTCAACATTAGTTTTAAACTGAGATAGCAGTTTTGTAGCCCGTGTTGGGAAACCCCTATCTGCAATTTTCTTGACTGAAAAGACTCCAGCCGAATGTATTTGATTTTTTGACAAAGGAATGCGGTGCTGGCGAAAGAATGTTGTACTGGTTCTAGACCGGGCAGAGGCTATACCGTCAGCCAATCAGCTTGCAGCTGGTGCTAGCAAGCGAACCGCCGGCCGCCGGTTGGCACATCTCTAATGCGAGTCTATCCTTACGCGAATACTTTCGAATCTGATTGGCTGGACATTTTTTTTTAATTCGCGTGACGTCAGGACTCTGACTCAGAGAGTATGCATATAGTTTTGAGAAACAATAATAATGTACGGCCTTATGTCCTGAACCGGCGCGATATAAGGTCATTTTTGACAATATAAAAAGAAATTGTATTCCAAAATACAATCAAATCGTGTTTGTGAAAATTTTCCAAGGTAAACTATTTCCTTTAAAGCATTGACTGGGGTCTCAGCCGAACGCCATTGATTGGGGGGGGGGGGGCGTTAAACGCCCCTCCCTGGTTATCTTCCGAACCAATGATGGCAGCGAGACGCGCAAGGCGGCATTCGAAAGCTCTCAATGAGAAGAATCTAGATCATGCTCAAAATTTCAAAGCGAGGTCAAATGTCAGGTCACGGTCAGGTCAAAGATCAAAATCGCCGTATTTGAGTTTATGGACCATACTTTCCATCCAAAACCTTCGATTACGACCATGATCACCCAAAGTGCTGCCAAAGATATGATACACATCCCGCATGAGCTAAAGTGAGATTGTTGGCCAAGGTCAAGGTCAAGGCCAGGTCGCAAAAGATCACTATGCTCAAAATAGCTACGAAAGTCATGCAACACATGTTTTATGAGTTATTTTCCACGTATAATTTGATAGTGATAGTCATTTAACACCTGATTTCATTTAAGTGAAGTTAATGTCAAGTTCAGGTCAAGTCCAGGTCAATGAAGGTCAAAATTTGAAATTGATAAATCTAAATAAAAAGGTGATGTTTCTAGACCAGTTTTGTCTCATAAATATAGTGGTGCCATTTATTTGTCTGTATCTGGTCAGTAAAAGCCAAAAATCGCAATTTGTAAATATGACGTCATGAGTTACCCATACCCATACTTTAGATGCCATAAGTCAGTCAAAAATGGTGATATCATTCTGAAATTTGATATGGTAGTTTACCATATGTGGTTCTCTAACATATATTCCGTTTTTTTTTTAAATATCTTCGAAAAAAATGATTTTGCGGGTATTCCCCCCCCCCACAAAACAACTTTTTGCATTATTGGGGGTAAACAAAACAAATAAAATCACAAATCCGAGATCGACATTTTGTAGCCCTCGACATTTTATATCTACTGACGTTTTTGGATTGCATTTTTCTCCAAATATGGCATTTGTACGGTCTGTTATATTTTAGCTGATTTTGGTGTAAAACTAGTGTGTAGTGACGTCACTAAATTCGCTATGACTCGAAAAATTCTACGAAATTGCTTCATTTTTTCACAGAAGACGTAAACGTGATTTAGAATAAGGTATCCGAAGTTTCAGGTTGATAGCGCTATTGGTTTTTGAGATATTACGAAAATTAATCAGGGGGCGTTAAACGCCCCCCCCCCCTCCCAGTCAATGGCGGGTTAAGTGGGCTCAATGGGCCCCTGACATGCCCAAGAGGCCCCTGGGCTGGCTTAACAAGCCCTTCAGTGTCTCTGATCAGTCTGATGGCCCTTGACATGTACCAGAGTGACCTTTGCTTGGTTTGAGGGCTCCTCTGCTCTGTGGCTTTTTGAAAGTCATTTAGCTAATGCAAATGGTATCTGGGCCAATCTCGGTGGGGCCCCCCGTGATCCGTAAGGAGGTCATGGGCGTACCCAACGGGGGGGGGGCAAACGTGGAAATTGCCCCCTCCTGAAGTTCCGTACGTGCCCCTTGGCCGTTTGTGCCCCTTTGGAAATAGGGGCGCTATTTCGAGAGAGAAAAAAATGAATATTTTTTTTTATTTTGTAAAGGAAAACATGTTGAAAACATGTCCCTCTAAAAATATAGTGGGCAAAATCCGGTGCGTTTTGTTTTTGGTGGAGGTACCTTATGCCCTCCTGATAAAAAATTGCCCCCTCCTTGAGTGAATCCTGGGTACGCCACTGAAGGGGGGCAATTGCCCCCTTGCCCCCCCTGGCTGCGCCTCTGGTGACATCTGATTAAATTCTCAGTTTCACGTGCTTCGATTTCCTTGCGATACGTTTGCTGTTTATTTGTGTGTTAAACCTCCACATTAAAAATAAATCCGTCAGCCGAGTTGCTCAAGATCACGGGGTCTGCGGCCGCCGCGGCTCCCGCGGCCAAAAGGACGGGGCTTAATCGTCAGCCAATCACGAAAGAGCAGATCCGGGAGGAGAGACTCTCCGTTCTGCGACTCCTGCGGTTGCTCGGGAGCAGCCGCAAAACAAAACTTCGACATAAATGGCGCGCGTCTGACAAAGGTTGTGCACTGTTTTGTTGATATCACAGCTCACTGGCGGTTGCTTGACCAAAAATGACAACTCGTAGTGACTCGTAGATATTCATGTAGTTGAGTGGTTTTGAAAAAACATTGAGGGTTTTCATGAAATTGCCTATTCGTTGCGGACGCTACACGCGCCATTTATCGGACGCCATCAGCGGCCGCAAAAGTGTTCAAAGTTGTTCAAATTAAGCTCCGCCTCTTGGCCGCGGGAGCCGCGGCGGCCGCAGTCCCCGTGAACAGGCCTCAGACACTAAAGGCGGCCGCACACTAGGCCATTCGGCGCGCGATATACTGCGACATTCCGCCTCGGAAAATCGCGTCGATACCGCTGAATATCGTCCTTGTTCCGGCGGATTCGGCGCTGTCTGCTCGCGAGATTCCGCCCCGCCGACCTACAGCATGTCGCAACCTGTGCCTACAGCCTGTCACAAGGTAAATTAATGATGGCCATTTTTCGACGAAGATGTAAGTTTAGAACCACGAAACTTGTACATAATAAATTTCACAGCGGCAAGAGCATGCTGTGCAGAATGTGCACCTCTGTCTTGTATTGATTCGCCACTGTTAGCTTGACCAATTTTGTTGTCCGCGGCTCCGCGGCGTTCAGTCGCGGAAAAAAGCTCGTTCGAATCAGCTTTTTTCCGCCGGTCCGCAGATGGCCGGCCGACGACATTCGTCCGCGATTTTTGACACTAGGTACTCCAAAGTTTGTTTTTGTATATACTAGAAATATACTATAAAGACTAAAAAACATACAAAGGGTGCGTTCGGAAGGCGAAAAATTTCGCGAAATTTATCATGGTCGTTCGGTAGGAATTTCGCGAAAAATTCGCCGGGTTCGCCGTATGTGCGTCATTTAGGTATCTAAACAATGCTTTCATAACAATTATCTTTGGTTGGCAGCAATTATTTTGAGAAAGACTACTATTACTGTTGATCACAGATGACACAACAAATCAAGAATAAAAAAAACATCACCATTGGCCATTGTCATCACCATCACTATAAGCAATTCACTATACAATTAATTATTAATAGGTTCACAAGTAGCCATGATATGCATCTGGAAGCATGCCTCATATTATAACACAGTTACCAATTATGAAAATCACATGTTTCCATCTATATCGGTAATTCTACACCTACCCCATCTCCTCAATGTGGGCCGCCATCTTTGAAAACACCGCCGTGACATGCTCCGGGGATTCCACGTTATTTCGTGAAATCCCGCGCAAAATCCCTCGTTTCGTGCTCTCCGAACGGCCAATCGCAAAAGATTTCGCGAAATGCGTGGGAGAATGGGCCTTCCGAACGCACTCAAATTGAAGGTTACTACCAGATTTGGAATAATATACCTAATGGATGCACCATATCCGCGGCAAATATGGCGTTCGTGTTTCGATCAACCATTATACAGATTTGTACGGCATTTGCATTCACTCTGTGGCATTCGTCACCGACGGCGGTATCCGAGCTAGCACTATCAGCTGGAGTTGTTGCAGCAGTTGGCCGCCAGGAACCGCTAGTGAGCTAGGGTGTTATGACGTCGCAAGCAAATGGTAACAGTTAAATATTTAACGCTAAATATGTATTTATTTATAAATAAATAAATCAAGCAATATTTAGTGGTACCACTTGCTTGCGACGTCATAACACCCTGCCTCACTAGCGGTCCCTGGCGGTCAACTGCTGCAACCACTCTAGCTGATAGTGCTAGCCGGTATCCGTATTGTATTGGTCTGCGTCTCGCTGTAAGTTCCATCTTCTGGTTAGTTAGTGGAATGTATTTACAATTACATTATTTAAGTTTTGTCAGTTCTGTGAGCAGTCATTGTCGTGTAGGCTGTAGGCATGGCCAGACTGGTTATTGATATTTGACACTGATTGAATCAATTGGAATCGTTCAATCAAAATTCCTTGAATACAAAATTATTGAATCACCACCAGATCTTTTGATTCATGAATCATGATTGAATCAAAACCCACAGTCATTGTGGAGATTTTAACCTAGCGCTCAAGATGTTGGAAAACCCCACATCAAATCAAGGCTGATTGAATAAAAAAAATGATTCAAGTAGTAGAGTATAGTAGTATAGTAGTATTCAAGTAGTACAGTATAGACAGCAAAGTCTTGAAATTTGCAGACGATCTAAAAGTTGTCAGGATTATTAGAGGAAAACATGATCAGGATGTTTTTCAATCAGATCTGGACAAGCTAGTTGAGTGGTCTGAAGCATGGCAGATGAAATTCAATTTGAGTAAATGTAAGATTATGCACGCTGGACGGGTTAGCAGTAAACATAGGCATGAAATGGGTGGGCAGAAAATGGAGCAGATTGAAAAGGAAAGATATTTAGGTGTTGTGGTAAACAATAGACTATCAGTGTCAGACCAGGTTGTAGAAGCTAGGAAAAAGGCACTTAGAATGCTAGGGGCCATTAACAGAAATGTTTCCTACAAGAGTGAAAAGGTAATAACAAAACTGTATTGTGCATACGTTAGACCACATTTGGAGTATTGTGTACAAGCCTGGTCTCTAACATATGAGAAAGATTGCTGGTTGTTAGAAAGAGTTCAAAAAAGGGCAACAAAAATGGTTAATTGTCTTGGTAGTTTACCTTATGAAGATAGATTAAAGAAATTGGGTATGTTTTCACTTAGATATAGAAGGCTAAGAGGAGATCTAATTGAAGTCTTCAAATTTGTAAATGGTCAGCATTCTGGATATTTAAAGAGAATGTTTGAGTTAAATAGGGAAAATCGAGGTAGAGGTCATCAGCATAAACTCATTATGAAACAAAGTAGGACTAGGCTATGACAGTCATTTTTCAGTAGAAGGGTTGTAGGACATTTGAATATGCTACCAGGGGATGTTGCTGATGCAGTGACACTTGCTTCCTTCAAAATTAGATTAGATAAATACTTTACAGAGACAGGATTAGTTCATAAATACTTGTGGGATTAGCCTTATTTTATGCAGGTAGAGTCCTGCCACTATCAAATTATATGTGTAAAATAACCCATACAGCATGTGTCTCATGGCTTTTGTAGACCTGTGACCTTTTTTGACCTGACCTTGACCTTTGCTTACAATTTCACTTTTTCTTATGCGAGAGATGCATTATACCTTTGAGAGCACTTTGTGTGATAATAGTCGCAAGCTAAGGCTTTGGATGGAAAGTATGACCCAAAAACTAAAATACCTCAATTTTGACATTTTACCTGACCGTGACCCGAGATGTGACCAGTGTCCTAGCATTGGGAAATTTGGGTGGAAAATGACACTGTATAGATGCTATTTTTCCACTCTTTTTCCTGAGTTTTACTGTGAATTTTCCACTCCTTATTTTAAAATGTATTGGATAATTGGAAACCTGATACTGATTTATGGATGTAATGATAGGGACAGCCTGTGGATGGAAAGACAGGTAAACATTGGCATTGGTAATCACTAATTTTAGTGAGCAGGTAATTGGGTGATAAAGCCTGGTACATATGCTTTTTGGTTTAATTTTCCACTCTTTATACTTATTTTTAGTCAGAATTTTCCACTCTGCATCCCAGCTCCAAAGTAATTCTAGAAGCCTGAATGTGACCTTATTTTGAAACATTTGCGTACGCTTTAGATGCGTCTCATTGAGAGCTTTCGATTGCCGCCTTGCGCGTCTCGCTACGGTTATTGGTTCGGAAGATAACGAGGGGGCAGAATCTGCCCATCCCCCAGTGTTCGGCTGAATACCCCAGCGGGTCGCTGGTTAACCCCATTACTGTCGGGCAAAAAAAAATACGAATCTGTCGGGGGGCCTATTCGTCACCCCCCTGCTTAATATTCTTACTTAATATTCTTACTTACCACCTGCTTAATATTCTTATTTATATAAACTTAATATTCTTATCTCGGAAACTGCTGGACTGATTCTCTCCGGGAAAGCGGCCCTCGATTCCTTGGAGCATGAACTACATGCCTATATTCATAAATATGCACAATTTTGTCAGGGGCGGGTACAGATAGCAAAACAAAAATGGGAGAGAACATGCATTTTTAAATTATTGCCCTGTGACATTGTTTGAAAACATTTTTTTCATGTTGTTGGATTTCGCCACTTAATTGTATGCTCTAACATATACTCCTTTTAAAAGTTTGGGGAAATTAACCCAATGGCGTCCTCAGGCAATTCCAAAGGGGGGTATCTAAAGATGGCACTATAATATTTGTTGCCGCTTCAATTTCTGTTCTAGATGCTTATAATTATATGTGTATGCATGATAATGTAAATTATGGCAGTTTTGTATTTGTGGAGTGGCGTGCTCAGGAGGGGAAGGGAAGGGAAATTGAGCTTTGTCTTTGCTTATTGATATATTTTGATATGTAGTGTCACACCATAGGTCCACAATTCCCACTAATTTCATCCCTGGGGCTGCCTATGCCCCAAAATACAATTGTGATCCATGCAGATGATATTGCATGAACTTACCCACTGCAAAATAACGTTCAGGGGCACTAAACACAATGCGTGTGAACGGAGTCAATCTCATGCCCCCCAAAATCCGTCCCTGGAGTCGTCCTCGGGAAACCAAAAATTTCCAATCAAATTCGAAACGTGTGCAAGGCATTGCTAAAGCAGGTCACCAAGTTTCAAGTTGATATCTTTTGCTATGTAGTTACATGTCACGGTTCCACAACTCCCCCCTAATTTCATCTCTGGAGCCGCCCATAACATTGGCCCATGCGCTTGCGTCCCACCCCTGGAACCGCCTATGCCACAACATACAATTGTGATCCATACAGATGAAATTTCACGAGATAGTCCACCGCGAAATAACGTCGAGTTACTAAACACAATGTGTGTATACACCCCCCCCCCAAAAAAAAAACGGTCCTGGAGTCGCCTGTGGGAAACCCATTTTTTTTTTGCTTAACACAAGGTGTGCAAAGAACAGCTAAGAAGGTTCACAGAGTTCAAAATTGCTATATTTCAGATTTCGATGAAATACCAGTGACCCAAAACGCCTCCCATAATAAGTCCCTGAAGGCGCCCATGCTCAATCCCCCCCCCCCCCCCAAAAAAAAATGCAAACAATGTTTAACTTCACTACAAAAAAAAAACAGTAATGGAAGTTGTGAAAGTCGTAGGTTCGTATCTACAACAGTTATAGAATGGGAACTGATTCCCTTTGAATGCCGAGTCACGCTGAAAACCAAAACATGCCCCCCAAAAAACGTCTGGAGTCGCCCCTAGTGAGCTGAAAATTTTGACATTTTCATAAATGTGCCCAATGAATAGTTAGGAAAACTCCAAAAGTTTGATGGCCGTATCTTTACTCGTTTGGGGACAGGAGCGGAAATCCCTTGGAGGGGGGGGGGGGTCGTTTTAGCCCCCCCCGACACTAATAGGGAAGCAACACTCCCTCTTCCTGTTCAAGACCCCCTTCCACCCTCACCTTGAATACGATCACCGTGTGTGGGGCCATTCAATAGAGCACATCAAAGAGCGGTGGAAAAGGTTTAGACTAGAGAAGAGCCACCCGTATGGTTGCTAGCATTCGCCACCGCCCGCCACCGCTTTTGTGTAATGAAGCTTCCATCCCTCTACTTTCAGCGCAGACGCAGTGACATGCATGTGTGGGTACCAAATGCTTCTTGCTTTCCAATGGCATACATGTATTAGCTACCGATATGTTTATTCTGATCGCTGGCGGACCAACCAGAGGTTGAAGAACGAAGATCAACAATCCCCGAGCGATATCTCATGCCAGACAGCACACTTCCCTGTCTAAACCGCCAGCTCTCTGGAATGGGCTTCCCGCTGCCGCGTCTTTTTGCCCAGACGCCCAGAAATCCAGACTAAGGGAGTTTTGAGCTATGCATGGATCATGGATGTTTCATATGTCTGGCTGCGATTAATTTCTACACAATATTGTTTTTGAGTGGTACTGATGTCAACTATCATACGGTGCCCCAAAAGACGATAAATAACTTTTGAAAATACCCACCGCCAAATTTGGTTCCATTTAGACCAGAATTGCATGGGGAATCCGATGGTGTGCTCTTCAAAGTCGGGACAATTGTACTTTTAGAGTTATTCGCCTTTTTATATCAATTTACGTATTTTTAGATAGTATTTTGTAAGATTGTAGCTCTATAAAACGAAAACAACTTTTGGAATGCAAGCAAACGTTGCATATTCTGAACGCTTGTTGAATCATCTTTCAGATGATACCAAGGTTGTGTTTATATCTGTTAAAACATGCATGATACACGGCTTTAAAGACTTATATGTAGGTAATAACTGCGTTGACGGCGCCTGGCGCAAATGTTCGCTCGCACTGCGCGGTACGCAATAGTACCTACCTACACATATATGAAAGCATAGATATAGGTATAATAAAGTCGTATATAATAAAGGTATAATAATGTCGGGTAAGTGAATATCTGGTGCATCAGCTCAAGTACATCCCGTTTTGTTCAAATTTGCTCAAGCTGTCTGGGTGAACGCACTATGGACCGGCCCCACAACTGTGGGCGTAACTAGTCGGTCACGACCTCACAAACGGCATGCAGTTCTCGAAGTCAGTGGTTCGCGAACGACGACAGACCGCGTCACAGGCGTAGAAACAGGGGGAGGGGTCCATGCCCCCACTTCACATGACGTTCCATCGTCCCTAGACTGCTGAAGTTCGCGAGGCATTGCAGTACATCCTGCGCTTAGTAGGAGAACTGAAGCGACCAACTCAGGCCGTTGGGTTTACCAAAATCGACAGTTTGTGCTGTTGAATGTTCATTTATGTTCAAACGGCGCTGAACTCGTCGTGAAACCAGACTTGACGCACAAACTGGAAAGTAATTTCGCACCTCCTCAGAAAAGCTATTCGTGTAGATGAGCGTACTTGCTTATGTTTGGTCTATGGCTGCGGAGTCGGGAGTCGGAGTCGGTCGGAGTCGGCAGGTTTGGCAGGAGTCGGAGTCGGAGTCGCTAAAATCTTACCGACTCCGGTTCGGAGTCGGAGTCGACTTTTTTCAATAGGCGATTACTTTGGTCGGTAGAATAGTCGTCGGCCTAGGGACATTAACTCTACACCACTTTCGAAATGAAATGAATGGAAAATGAAACCAATAGTCTACTCATCTAGCGGTAGATTTCCGCCTCATGAAGATGGACAACAGTTTTAACGTCATCTGATAATGATTGGGGGTTTGGACGCACCGACTTTTATGGTCACACGGCGACCATTTTAACATCACCGTGCTCGCTTCACCAAGGAGATTCGAATCATACCATGGTGACCAGGTTACCCAAGTCAAATTCAAAATTTTACATCAGGTCAAGGTAATTTAATGTCATGTGGTGAACCAGGTATGTCGTGCTGCGCAATGTCGGACGCGTCTCGACGAGACATACACAGTGATGCGGGTCTCATGCTCTTATCTTCATTGTATGATATCAAGAGTTATTGGGAAAGAAGTGCTGGTCACCTCAGATGACCTCACTCGATCTTGTAGGGGTCACTGAGCATTGAAATAATTTTACTTGGGTCATCAAGAATGAGCTGTAATAGCATAATCTTGAAATAATTATTCTGATCTAATGCATATCCTTTGATACGAAAACATTTGTATATTTTATCGTTGTCTTACAATGGGAAGGTCACGAAACTGACCCTGACATTAGGGCACCTATATTTTATTTAAAAACAACGAAATAGCAGGGTCGTAGTTATCTATGGCTTGATTACGTCCTGTGAGTTTTGAAGTGCTCAGCCAAACACTGGCCAGTGGCTGTGGCACGACCACAAAGGATCTAGCTCGATTGTGCATTTAACTATGTTTAAAACAAAGTTGACTTTGTAAAAGTTGTTTAGATTTCCTTAAAAATCAAGAAAATATGCCAATTTTCGGTCGATTTCAGTCGTGTCGGGACATGGCACGATGCCCCCTTACATCCGCCTTTGAAATGAGCACCTCCAATTATTTTTGGAAATCCACACCCTGACTTGGTTGCCCGGAGGCGAGGCGGCGGAGAGCGGCCCACTGACTGGCCAGCTGTAAGACAGCGCAGGATCCCTGGGGCGGCAGCGGCTCCAGCGAAGACGAGCTGGAACGAGCTGGGGCTGGAGCCCAGCTGCTGTGAGCTGGGCCGGCGGCGGCTGGCTGCGCTCGCCGCTCGGTGCCCGTTTCGCGGGTTCCGTCGCCTGCAGGCGACTAGGCTGGACGCGCAGCCGGCACGCCGCACCCGTGCTAGATTTCATATCCTATACTGTTGCTGCAGCCAAGCTATTGGCCCAAAGCCCGCAACAACCTTTACCGGGTTGCAGGCTAATGATGTGGCTTGTAACCATATAGTTTGTGTAATATGCTCCAAATAACCCCATTTTCTGGCGTTTTTGATATTTTGTAATGCCTCCTCATTTTCGTCTTGTCCCGACAACGCAATTGCACTCAAATCGTGAATGGTCTACGTAGTGCTTGAGCAAGGAGCATACCTATACTACTTAGACAAACAAATAACTAACCTCTCGGCTCTCCTTGAAATGATGAAAAGGGATGTTTTCGAAATTCAATATATTAAATGAATATTTTTTTTTTTTAAATCCATCACGGATCTTTTTCTATTCGACTCACAGCATTTTTGTTTTTAATTTTGCATTTGAGTTGATATGAAAAATATCCGTGATCGAAAATTTATGTTTTTTTAATATATTCAATTTCGAGAACATCATTTCAAGGAAGAGTTAGTTAAACAAAAACTATCGAATCGTAGATGTACTATATTTCCTTTCACGCCTGTTTTGTACTGCATAAGTTGGCCGCACACTGCGCCATTCGGCGCGCGACAGGGGTGTCATCGGGGGAGGGGGGGGGGGGGGGGGAGGCAAGTTGTTTGGTAGCCGTGACGTCACCATGACAGTCAATTCCCGCTCCAGTGTTAAAGGGAAATAATGACCTTTTGATTTTGTTAGCAACAATTTCTTAGGCTCCCGTTATATTTTTACAATTATTTTATTTAAATTTAAGAATTAAATAAAATTATTCCCAAATTCAAAGTTGTAAGTTTGGAAGAAATACAAAACAAGTACCTTGTGTGTACATCATGAAGGTCATTGACAAATTCGTCCTTCCCTACCATTGTTAACATCGAGTGCGGCATTTGTGGAGCCTCTGTGACATTTCCGATCAAACTGAGCGCTGCTCGGACACCCGCTAGTAGCGCTTTCGTTCTCCATGGCAACCAGGCGTCAGCCAATCAAAAGCCAGAAAGGGAATACGTTCTGGCTTTTCATTGGCTCACGCCTGGTTGCCATGGAGAACGAAAGCGCTACTAGCGTGCGTTCGAGCAGCGCAATGATCCGTGAAGCAATCCGTGAAGCATCCGTGATGCATGACTGACTATCAGTATAAGTCATGAATAACAACAACATGCAAACTATACCAACTCGAATAAAATAAGAGCGGAATGAATTGAACCCCAGGCAAGCTAGTATTCGCAAAGCACTCGGCACTGCGCCACAATGGCAAAAGGTGAGGGAAATGCATATTAGATACAATATTATTACGTCACAAGTTTCTGAAGTGTCAACTACTATGAAATACAGTGATAAAATACCTTTAATAATGATTAACAAGAAAATTCAAACTTAAAAACAATCATTTGAATAAGTCTTTAATTAGCTTTCAACTCGAAATCAGATATATTTTGCAATGCTACACAAGAATGGCACCAATGACGTCATTAACAAAGCCTGCTACGGGACTTGGGTATACTAATCAGGAACAACTCGCCAAGTGCGCCGAGATGGTTAAGTGCGCCGAGAAGCATGACAATGACTTTGTAAACAAATCGCCGACGCTAAATAGGTCGCCGTCGATGTGCATCGATGAGCTTCTGATTTAATTGCCAGTTTTGTGTTATTGTTCGTTAGTTTTTTTGGGAAAAATTATAATTTTTCATGATAAAATAAAGCATAGTGTTATATACAGCCACAGACAAACTATACACAACTCCTAATGTTGAAAACAAATGAATCGAATTGCAAAAATTGAGGGTCGCAACCACTAACTATGCCGCGTTGATGTGCATCGATGAGCTTCCGATTTTATTGCCACTTTTTCCAATCGCTGTTAGTTTTAGAAGATCGCCGGGCATATAATCACAACAAGCAGAACGCACAATATATTTTCCACTCCATTGCGTAAAAAAATAATACGGGAAAAGCCCGCAGTTTGATGAGGACCAAAAGTACTTGACAAAAGGTCAGAAATAGTGCAAGTACCGGTCGTTAAAAGTGTGGAACGCTTATCAACTTTAACTTGACATATCTTTCGGTAGGAAAGTTTTCATGCAAAATGTGATGAATTTACAATATATTTTGATCTCGTCTGGCGATTTCAAGTGCTAACTCCATTTTAGTGGAAAAAGGTCATTATTTCCCTTTAAGGCAATGCAAAGTGGCATGGTAGTTACCCCCCCCCCCTTTAATTTGTTATCTAAGAGAGATGCATACAAGCAAGGGCGCCGCCACCTTCCGAAAATTGGGGGGGGGGGGGGGGGGGGGCGGAGGCATTCTGAAGTAGATTCTTTCCATGCAACACCCATATAGGCGTAATGTTAAAATCCGAAATTGTTGGGGGGGGGGGGGGGGGGGGTGGGGGAACACGTCCCCCCCCTGTGGCGGAGCCCTTGGATACGAGTGTTTATGCTTAATGGGAAGTTCGTTTCTTCAATATTCCTGAAATGACCTCCGATTTTACCTGAGACACTCCAATCGTCCACAATTCTCGGTCGAGTTGAGGCATGTTCCGCCCACACGGCGCGCCGGAACGGGGGTCCGCAGCTGTCAGAGGCTGTACACCGCCACAGCCGCGCCGGCCGCAAGTTGGTGAGAACCGCTGCGACGCCTTGCCGGAGACTGTGCCGCCGCCGCCGGCCGGCCGGCCCGGCGGCGGCCTGGTCCTTCGAAATTTCCGGCCTGAATGCAAACTCTGTTACAGCTGACTTATTGTGATGTATCGTTAAAATGGTGTGTATAGGCATTTTTCCAATACAATTGATGTACCAATGAACTTTAAATATTATTTTAATTCGAATACACACGAAATTTTATTAAATATATTTCGTTTTCTTTTCATATATTTTCCGATGTGATTACCATATCCTACTGTATAGTTGAAATTCTAGAAGAAAATGAGAACTATTCTGAAAAGCGTACCAGAAATAGTTGATGTGGAAACATAGTTAGTTTATTCTAGTTTGAACCAGGCGTGATGTCGCCAAACTTGAACCTACTCATTGATATAAGTACTCTGGGTGTCATGCCTATCTCCGTAACGTGTTCACCCTGTCCCATGACGTCACGGTCCCATGACGTCACAGTCACGGTTTCCACCAATGGGGTGGCCGAATTGGAAGCGTTCGAGACTGGCGCGGCTCCCATGTTTGTGTACAGGGGCGGGCCTTGACCTTTGGGCATGAGCCTCCCACTTTGTGCATGCCTCGTTTTGACATCGCCTATCGGCTCACCCTTGCAATTTAGGAGAGAATGGCCGAAAAGCGAGCTGCAGAGGACATTTCAATCTATCATTGAGTGCTGGCACCTAAGGTATTCAAATGGTAGGACGCGAAAGTAGGCCAAGTTAGCACTATTGGAATAGGGAGCGTGTGACGTCACGTGCCCGTGACGTCACGCACGTGCCCGTGACGTCACGCCATTCGCTGCCTACCACGGACGGGTCTGGGTCTGCCTAGTATCTAGGGCCTTGGGCGCGGTGTTCAGCCACGGAAACGCGGAATTTCGCAGTAATATCGCGCGCCTAATGGTGCAGTGAGGGGCTGCCTTTAGTGAAATTTATATCAAACAAACAGCACTGAATTGTACTTGGTTTTGTTGCGTGGGAGTGTCTGATAAAAACAGAGGGTTCATCTTAGTTCTACCATATTATGTTACCTTCCTTGCAGCGTGCATCTACTGTTCCATGACTAGCATAAATGACGTGGGCTTCAGATGTACATTTTAAAATGGCGTTATTATGGAATATGGATTCCATGTTCGTTTGTGTCTTGCATTTGGAAAGAATGTAGGCATATTTTTTCGCTGTTTGTCTCTCTAGTTGTATTGAATTGTTTCAAGTAAGAATGAATTGAATTATTATCATACAATACAAGTGTTTCCACAATGTACTGTTAGTATGGGACAGTGAATGGTTAGGTTAGGTGTGCCGTGTGATGATAATGAACAGTGAATGTAATTATAGTATAGCACTGTTCTGTGATGCATTAATGTTTCGCCCTAATTATTGTATTTATCTGCTGTCCTGATTATGTCAATTCAGCATCTAATGAAATAATTGTGACATATTGTTTCTGCTTTACACTGAAACTAAGTTACTTTCACAGAGATAAATGATTATATGTCTACACAAGACAAATACATATTGACTATCAATCAGTCAGTGTGGCTGTGACGCCCTGCTGTAACCTCACACCAGCTGCATCGAGCCGGCCGTCAGAGCTGTCCCTCCACCGCCACATGGGCCGGCTGTCCGTGATGGCTAGCGTGCTCTGGCTGCCGGGCCTCAGACCAGGCTGCAGTGCCGGTCCGCCGCTGGCCGCCGCCCGACTCCTCACCACCGCCCGACTCCTCACCACCGCCGGCCTGCGGGTCCGCCAGCAGTTCGAGGCGCCGCCACCAGAGGCGCTGCGCTGGTTTCCGGGCCACATGCGCGACGGCTGGCACCAGATGGAGGCCAAGCTGCGCTCCGTCGACGCCGTCATAGAGGTGCACGACGCGCGCGTGCCCTTCTCCGGGCGCAACGCGCGCTTCGGCCAGAGTCTGGCGGCGCGGCCGCGCCTGCTCGTGCTGAACAAGGCCGACCTGATTTCGGAGGAGGCGCGGCGGAGCGTGCGGCGGCGGCTGGAGCGCGACGGCAGCGGTCCCGTGGTATTCACCTGCTGCCGCGACCAGGCTGACGCCGGACTGCGCGGCCTGGCGCGCGCTCTCACGACGCTCATCGCCGGCGGCGAGCGAGCCGCGCGCGTCGACGCCCGTGAGTTCAACTGCATGGTGGTCGGAGTGCCGAACGTGGGCAAGTCATCACTCATCAACGCGCTGCGCGGCCTGCACCTGCGGCGCGCGGCCGCCACGCCCGTGGGCGCACGCGCCGGCGTGACTCGCTCGGTGCTGACGCGCGTCAAGGTGTCGGCACGGCCGCTCATCTACGTGCGCGACACGCCGGGCGTGCTGGAACCGCGCCTGGCGCACCCGGAGGCCGGCCTGCGGCTGGCGCTCTGCGCCGCCATGCAGGACCACCTGGTCGGGCCGCGGCTGCTGGCCGACTACCTGCTCTACTGGCTGAACCAGCGCGGGAACCACGCCTACGTGCCGCACATGTCCGTGGCGGCGCCGACGGACAACGTGGACCGGCTGCTGGCCGGCAGCGCGGCGGCGTGCGGGCGCTATGTGCGCGTGCGGGACGTGTCGGGCGGCGGCGTGGTGCGGCGGCCGGACGTGCGCGAGGCGGCGCTACACATGGTGCGCGGCTTCCGCAGCGGCGCCTTCGGACAGCTGCTGCTGGACGATGACGAGTTGGAGGAGTCGCCGCCAACTCAGGGCGGCCGGCTGTGAGACGCCACCCGCACCCAGTGGTGTAACGGGCGTCCCGCACCCAGTGGTGTAACGGGCGTCCCGCACCCAGTGGTGTAACGGGCGTCCCGCACCCAGTGGTGTAACGGGCGACCCGCACTCAGAGGTGTAACGAGCGTCCCGCACCCAGTGGTGTAACGGGCGTCCCGCACCCAGATGTGTAACGGGCGTCCCGCACACAGTGGTGTAACGGGCGTCTCGCACCCAGTGGTGCAACGGGCGTCTCGCACCCAGTGGTGTAACGGGCGTCTCGCACCCAGTGGTGTAACGGGCGTCTCTCACCCAGTGGTGTAACGGGCGTCTCGCACCCAGTGGTGTAACGGGCGTCTCGCACCCAGTGGTGTAACGGGCGTCCCGCACCCAGTGGTGTGACGGGAGTCCCGCACCCAGTGGTGTAACGGGCGTCCTCTGTCTGTGCCAGGAACGCAAACAGTTGGGTAGGAAGCTTGCAAGTGTTATTTGTTGTACTTTTGATTATACTGTATGCCTGGCTGTTAACCATGCGGATTTGTGAAGTTATTCACAGATATGTGGTTACCATGCTGATACATCTTACAACCCTGAACTTCTGTGAATTGTAACCAAATGTCGCCTGTTGGATTTGTTATGCATGTGAACGATGTTGAAATTAATAAACTTATAAATGTTGATATTTCAGCCACATGTATGATGATGATTCTCAACGAACACAACCTTGGAAATTCTGGAAAAGGTCCAACATTTATTTTGCTCAGGCTGCGCCGTGGCATCCGACGTACTGCGCTGACTAGGCAACTAGTAGTTCCGCGCTCGTACTATAGATGGCAGCAGCATTAAGCCCAGCCTGCAGCGTTACCATCGATTGCCGCAACATGGCAGCGCCCAGAGTGCGGCGGTCCGGGCCGGAGGGCGCTCGGCGGCTGGGCAGCTGGGCAGAGTGAACGTTCCCTCGAAGCGCGTGTGATCGTGTGATCCCGTCCGGACGGTCGAGTGCGGAGTGCCCGAGGCGATGTGAGACAGACCGGCGGCGACAGGCGCGCTCTACGCAGGTAGGCCCAGGGAGACCAGCTTCAGCCTGTGACGCGTAACCGGCCGACATGAGTCTCACGTGCTCCGGGTCCGGGGGTGGCGGTGTGTCTCTGCGTAGTCTCTGTCTTTGTTTGGGAACCTTTCTTTAACGGGAAAGGAATGTGTCGACCGATAAGCTTTCCTAACATAGTTATCTACTGGATGTGGTAAGTTGTAACGGTCCAGTCATGACCGCTCCACGTGCGCCATCGACATTTCCCACCGTCTGTACGCACACTACACTGCGATGCCTTGTTCATGTCAAAGCTTGGTGAGTGCCGTGGTCCCTGTCCCCCACATCACACAGACACATGGTAACCATGTGGGTCAGCCCACCTTCCCACATGGTGCCCACATGGTAACCATGTAGGCCAGCCCACCTTCCCACATGGTGCCCACATGGTAACCATGTGGGCCAGCCCACCTTCCCACATGGTGCCCACATGGTAACCATGTGGGCCAGCCCACCTTCCCACATGGTGCCCACATGGTAACCATGTGGGCCAGCCCACCTTCCCACATGGTGCCCACATGGTAACCATGTGGGCCAGCCCACCTTCCCACATGGTGCCCACATGGTAACCATGTGGGCCAGCCCACCTTCCCACATGGTGCCCACATGGTTTTGGAAGACGTTTCTGTGGGTTACCATATGCGCTAGCACACCACCTTCTAACCTCCTCAAACCCACATGTGGCCCATATGGGTTTGCCCACGTCATTCCCATGTTCACGTGTGGCCTCCTCAGCCCAACTGGGACCCATACCGATCCCATGTGCATTCCCATGCCCATGTGAGCCCACTTGGGATGTGTTTGTGGGCCGTTGCCCTATCTCGGGCTGGTCAGCTGATAACGCTGATGTGACGGCGGCCGGCTGATAACGCTGATGTGACGCCGGCCGGCTGATAACGCTGATGTGACGCCGGCCGGCTGATAACGCTGATGTGACGCCGGCCGGCTGATAACGCTGATGTGACGCCGGCCGGCTGATAACGCTGATGTGACGCCGGCCGGCTGATAACGCTGATGTGACGCCGGCCGGCTGATAACACTGTGACGCCGGCCGGCTGATAACGCTGATGTGACGCCGGCCGGCTGATAACGCTGATGTGACGCCGGCCGGCTGATAACGCTGATGTGACGCCGGCCGGCTGATAACGCTGATGTGACGCCGGCCGGCTGATAACGCTGATGTGACGCCGGCCGGCTGATAACACTGATCTGACGC
This sequence comes from Chirona hameri, assembly GCA_036785665.1. Taxonomy (NCBI): domain Eukaryota; kingdom Metazoa; phylum Arthropoda; class Thecostraca; order Balanomorpha; family Balanidae; genus Chirona; species Chirona hameri. The sequence goes on along the minus strand of JAXIVJ010000315.1, from coordinate 42,444 downwards.
CGGCCGGCTGATAACGCTGATCTGACGCCGGTTGTGACCGGCCCTGGGTTGTGCCCGATGACGTAATTGGCCAGGGGCGTCGCCATGGATTTTTACTGGGTGGGACACAGTCACGTCACCGTCAAAAGCAAAAGTTGTTGACCGGGTGGGGAGGGGGGGGGGGCAAAGCAGCACTGGCGGATCTAGGGTTCGAGTTTGTAGGGGGGGGGGAGGGAATTACGCTCAGCTTCATCTGCGAAAACTTGATGACTGGGAAGGGGGGGGGGAGCGTCGGGTCGTCAGCGCGAAGAGTCGTTGAGCGGGGGGGGGGGGGGGAGATGACGTCGGGACGTCAGCACGAAACAACAACTTTACGGGGGAGGGCCGTCGGATCCTCAGAGCAAAACAGTCGTTAACCGGGAGGGGGGAGTTTTTTCCTAATTATCCCGCGCCCCGCTGGGTAGTTCAGCCGAACACGAGGGCCCCCTCGTTATCTTCCGATCTAATAACCGCAGTGACAGGCGCAAGGCGGCAATCGAAAGTTCTCAATCAGACCAGACTGGTTATTGATTCGACACTGATTGAATCGATTGCAATCGTGCAATCAAAATTCCTTTAATACAAAAATAATTGATTCATCACCAGATCTTTTGATTCATGAATCGTGATTGAATCAAAACCCGCATCAAATCAAGGCTGATTGAATCAAAAGATTTAACGATTCAAGTCCACTGGTAAAGTGTGCAAATACATGCAGTCCCAGTGGCTACATTCATTATACTGAAATAGTATTGCTGTAACAATGTTTTAATGATCATATATATATATATGTATGTTTCCATTTGTATTAATTTTACATAAATTCACCGTATATCCGAACGGATCTGATAAATCATGGTTTTAGGACCTTTGAAGGGGGCCATGGCCCCTTGGCATATTCATGGCTCCTTGGCCCCATGGATCCGCCCCTGGAGGAGAAACTTATTTTTGCGAGTGTTCGTGGACACTAATTTTCGCGAATTATCTTCGCTATCGGCCAGCAAGCTAGTAGCTACCCCTTCTATGATATATTTTATTTTAAAAAAAACTTAGCATGGATTGTAGAGAGTTCTTCAACCATTGAAATTATACCAAGCATGCTGGTATAACTCATTAATATAATTAATATAGCTAAAAAATAATATAACACTCATTAATATAAATTCCAGCGGCTCAAAGAGACAAATTATAAATCTGATTGCTGTTTGAACACAGCATATTGGTGGATGTACCCATGACGTAACGCTATTCGCTGCCTTGGCTGAATTGTATCTAAGGCAATGGAATGAATGGTGATTCAATAGATGAACTTGACATTCAATCCTGATCAGAAGCAAATCTTGTGTACCAACTTTTAGCTGCCATATCATAATTTTATTTTCTACAAAGTAATTAGGTAGGTACCTACATCTTTAAGTACAAAGGAAAGACTCAACGATATAGGGCCACAAATTACATGTAATGCTAAGAATAAATTAAGTTTTATATCCTTTGGAACGAATGCAGCAAACAAAAATCAAGCAAGTCTGCTTTCTTGGGGGACGCCGCCCCCCCCCCTGATTTTTTAACTGGGGGTGCCCCCCCCCCCGCCGCCGACGACCATGCAATTGACTCAAGTTGTCACCATTTTGTAGTTGACCCCTCGCGGTTCGGGCAGAGTGCCAGCAGAGTGTCGAGCGCTGCCGGTAGGAGGTGCTAGATTTCTGTAGAAGGAGCAATTTATCGTCAAACATTATCTGCTACTAATCCTGGACCTCTACTGATCCGATCCCGACCCCTGGCATTCCTTCCTTATCAGTTGTGAGGGGCTGCCCACAAGACGGGAATAACTTGAGTCAATTGCTCAATCGGGCACAGCCCTGGCCGTCTGACTGACTGCTGTGCAGCGCGGGCGGTTCCGCCGCCGCCCCGGCTGTACGAGGGCCGAGGGCCGAGGCACTGGCTGACGGCGCCGCGTGTTTGGAGCCAGGAGCTGGTGTGTTATTGACTGCCCGCGATATACAGCGCCAAACCGGGAGCCAGGTCGATGACATGCACCAGACGAGCCCCAGGGGCGGATCCAGGAAATATGCAAAGGGGGTCATCAATTGCAGTGGTGCCCCTACCTATACCCAAATCTGGAAAGTCAACGGATTTGGTCCACTATATTTTTAGGGTGCCCCTATTTCTGCATGTTTTTAATTGATAACGTTGGCTATAGGTATTTGCAATATCAGTCGTACCTTTTCTATCATTTAAAGTGCCGCGGATGGTGCTAAAATATATCGTGTGTACAGTCAAGGGCGGCCCCTGACGGCTGATGAAGAATTGACCAAGAGGGAAGTCGAGTTTCGTGACCAGGGAGGGGGAGGGAGGGGGGGGGGGTAACCGTTTTTTACGAGCAGTAAATATTATGCATGCGATAAACTATTATTGCGCTAAAAGACATGTTGCCCCCCCCCCCCCCCTCATTTAAGGCCAAAGGTGGGGCCATGACCCCATATCCTCCCCCCCCCTCTGTGGCCGCCAGATGTACATACATACAGTCTATATTATATTATTTTGTACTGGAAAATAACACTGATTGATTTGCGCCGCGTAGCGGCGCGGAATGTTTTGCTTTATTTGTTTTTGTCTGGATAACTAGGTCCTACAAGAAATCGAAAGGTTCTGTAATCTATATGTATCAGCCCAAGGGGGCCCTCAGGGCCCCTCGAGTTCGATACGTTGTTGCCTCTGGTATGAAGGCACGTTGGTGCCCCTTCATAGTCCAAGGGACGGGAGGCACGAAGGAAATGTTTTGCCATAAATTAACAATTTTAATTTAGCGTCATTTCGCGATTTGTTTTCCCAGCGACCAATGCTTGTGATTTCATGGCGGCACCAGACCATTGTTTTACCTCCTGGATTCAAGGAGGCACGGTGCCCCGGTGTTTCCCCTCGCCCACAGTGCCGCCTACCGGCACGGTGGTGCCCCGGTACACCAGCACAGTGGTGCCCTTGGTTCAAAGAACACTGAATGGTTTGCGCCGCGTAGCGGCGCGGATTTTTTTTGCTTCATTTTGGTGGTGCCCCCATGGCGCGGTGGTGCCCTTGGTTCAAAGAACAATGAATGCGCCGCGGATTTTTTTGCTTTATTTTGGTGGTGCCCCTGGTACCCCGGCGCGGTGGTGCCCCCACGACCTGGTGGTGCCCCCACGGTGCGGTGATGCCCCAGGGCCCAGGGGGAGGGTCATGACCCTCGTGCCCCCTTGATCCGCCCCTGACGAGCCGCCCCACCGCACTGCTACCACTGGGGCCGGGCTACGCTCCGACGCGGTGCCGCGGACCACGGGACGCGTCCACGCCATCGCCAGGCAGGGGCGGCTCTCCCATGTAGGCAAGGTAGGCAATGCCTACCCAGTTCGGTAGTCTTCTTCCGATGCCAATATTTATCTTCCCTTCTTTTCATTTTGTTGTTGTTGTTGATTAATATGTTTTTTTTTGCAATCGAAATGGGCATATCTTGGAGCGAATTTTCCAAATTTTCCAAGAAAATTTATTTCGAAACCATAAATTAAACGCAAATGTAAGAAAAACATTGCCTAAGATTGCCTACCTCGTCCTACTAGATTATCGACCAGCCTGTGTACAAAGGCTATTGGGTCCTGCAGTATAAAATGTCTGTAAGGTAGGCAAATCCACTAGAAAATCGAGGCGAACATCTTTTTAAGCGCAATAACTTCATAAATAAATATGACTGCAATACCAATTATTATTTTATTCTCGCAGTAGCTTGCCCATAGGGGTTCAAATATTATTTCTTTTAAAAACAAAACTTCAGCTATTATTCCAGTAACGATGATGGCGCCATCTGCATGGAGTAACTGCAGCTTCTAAGTTTATCCACCGCTTCAATACTGCTTTCAGTTGTGTTCCGTGACGTTATTCGTGTTGTTCATAGTGCGAGCTAGCGACAAAAGCGAAGCAAGGTCTTGCAACAACTAGCGGATATTTGTGTTGTTGTTTATGCGTCCCGCCCTATCCTGGCCCTGAACTGGACGGTGCCAGGGCTAAAATATCTTGTCGTTTTGTCGTTCTCACCGGCAACCAAGGACAGTGGCGCACGCAGGATTCCATTTCGGGGGGGGGGGGGGGGGTCAGAGCCCTAAAAGCGGGCCCCCACCCGTTTTTAGAAAACTTCGCGGATTTCGGTCACTTGTTTTTGAGCGGGCCCCCTACAGCATGGGACCTGAGACATTATAATTTATTGTCAATGTCGTGTAAGGTGACTGCGTGTGCTACTGATGTGCGAATTTTAGGTGCGTGTGCTACTGATGTGCGGTACAACTGTCGAGAGTAAATTTGACGAAATGAGGTAAATGACAACACAAATTATATTGTACAGGTTAGGCAGGTTAGGCAGGTAAATGACAACATCAACAATTATATTTTACAGGTTAGGCAGGTTAGGCAGTCCGATCCCCGGTAGTTATGTCATCATCATCATCGTTGGGGTTTTAGTGCGCCTCGACTACGTCATTCGCGCTCATCATCATGTTGCCACAAGTTGCCATAAACCATTTCCTGAAGCAACAATGGATAATGTAAAAAATACGTATCAATATCAAATACGCCCGTATCAAGAATTTGCCAGAATCGGGCCCTGTTGTGACCGGGCCTTCGTTTTGACCGGGCCCTATATCACGTCTTTCCCAGCACCGGGCCCCTACCTCGATCGGGCCTGACCAAGACCGGCCCCTACCAGAAACGGGCCCGCATCAAGAATATGCAAGGACCGGGCCCTGTTGTGACCGGGCCCATATTACGCCTTTGCCAGCACCGGGCCCCTGCCTCGATCGGGCCTGACCAAGACCGGGCCCCTACCAAAAACGGGCCTGTATCAATAATATGCAAGGACCGGGCCCCGTTGTGACCGGGCCCCATATCACGCCTTTGCCAGCACCGGCTCCTGCCTCGATCGGGCCTGACCAAGACCGGGCCCCTACCAAAAACGGGCCTGTATCAAGAATATGCGAGGACCGGGCCCTGTTATGACGGGCCCTCGTTCTGACCGGGCCCCATGCCACGCCTTTGCCAGCACCGGCCCCTACCTCGATCAGGCCTGACCAAGACCGGGCCCCTACCAGAAACGGGCCCGTATCAAGAATATGCAAGGACCGGGCCCTGTTGTGACCGGGCCCTATATCACGCCTTTGCCAGCACCGGACCCCTGCCTCGATCGGGCCTGACCAAGACCGGGCCCCTACGAGAAACGGGCCCGCATCAATAATGTTCAAGTACCGGGCTTTCGTTCTGACCGAGTCCCATATCACGCCTTTGCCAGCACCGGGCCCCTGCCTCGATCAGGCCTGACCAAGACCGGGCCCCTACCAGAAACGGACCCGTGTCAAGAATATGCGAGGACCGGGCCCTGTTGTGACCGGGCCCCATCATCCCATGCCACGCCTTTGCCAGCACCGGGTCCCTACCTCGATCGGGCCTGACCAAGACCGGGCCCCTACCAGAAACGGGCCCCTCAGAAATACGGGCCCCTCAGAAATTTCGGGGGGGGGGGTCAGCTGACCTCTTTGACCCCCCTGCGTGCGCCACTGACCAAGGACATGCAATTTCGGCGACCACATTCGGTGTCCTGCTGAGGTTACCGAGTCAAAAATAATTAAATGTCTACCCTAGCCCAATCCACCTATCCTAACCCAGCTGTATCTGTATGTGCTAGGCATATGTTTTTTCCCGATCTCTGCTTCTCGCATGCCTTCGTTCTAAAGCACGCCTTCATGAAGGCTTCATGTTAGCAGCTGCGCGGGTCTACATTCCAAATCACTCACGCAGCAACAAACTATAATGTAGGTATACTATACACTAAATACTATATACTATATCGGCGAGACAACCACGGCTGTCGTCCGGACGGTCCGGACGACCACTCCTGGCGACTCTTTTACAATGGACCAATGACATACCGCGCATACCCTTAGTTGTCGCGGTTGTCCTAATGCCTGGTGGACCTGGTATATTTAGTATGCTTTTTCTGGCATAGTTACTCGTATCAGCAAACGCGTCCCTTCCGGTCTTACCCTTTCATGGTTCTGACCAGTCCCCGGTCCCACGTGCCACTAACGGCCATCTAAGCGGCATTCCTCCTTGCCCCCTCCCTGTCCGCGGTGCGGCGGCCGGCGGACACAGCGGGTGGTCCGTCTTGCGTCACTCCCGCCGGCCGGCCCGACATTCCTATTTCAACTATTTTTAACACATTGACCCCTGCAGTCACTCAGTGCGCTGGGGAAGTAAAGTGCGCTGTGCGACACACTGAATCCTTGTCCAAACTTGTGCAGTGACGAATTCCACGCTGAAGTTGTGACGATGGCTGTGAGAAGTCACAGTGGCATATAAACAACGCAAAATCAGGTACAGACATAACTCGCTTTTGATTGCGGTCTCAGTCGAACGCCATTGACGGAGGGTGGCAATATTTGTCCAATACCCATCCTGGTTAGTGGTCATTTTCCGAACCAATGATGGCAGGGAGACGCTCAATGCGGCAATGGAATTAGCTCTATGTGCATTTTTGCACGTCAAATTTTCCGATCAATGTATCGACATCCCGTTTTCTGTTTTCGGATACTGCTCAATATTGAAGTCAGAAAAAAAGTCCGGCAGTATTGATAGTGCACTAGGGTGTATAATGGCACCAATTGCGCACATTTTGTACTATGAATTTGAATATCGCAGGGCGGCAACCACCATCCCTGGTCTTAATTTCGACGACAACCACGAACACATTTTGTTTAGCCCTGGACGGTGCTCGCTCGCTCTTTGCCAATGCACGTGTGTTACTGGTGTACTGGTATGGCAATACAATTGGCCTGTTGGGTACGTTTTATGACAATGCTGCCTTGCCTACCTAGTCTGAAGGGCCCAGCGCCGCCCCTGTCGCCAGGCACGCGGCCGGGCAGACGGCGGCTACCGACTTCACATGCACAGACACTCACCGACTGCAAACTGTTGGACCCTGGCCGGTCTGTTGGCCCCCAGTAAGTTCCTTGCCGCGGTAAGCCCCTGGTAAGTTCCTTGCCGCGCATCAGCGGCTGCGGAATCGAGAGGGGGGGGGGGGGGGGGGGGGGCAGCAGGGACACGCTGCTCCCATCCTTGGATAACTTTAGCATTATGCTTAAGTGATTAAGTTATACTATTGCATGGTAAGAATTAGGTAACAGACGACTTGCCCCTCAACCCTGCAATTTACCGCCACATCCCTGGAGAGCTACGGCGCACATATTCGGCAGGCTATTAGCGGACCCGATATATATGTTCTCAGCCAGGGGCGTGTTTATTAATCCGTCAAGGGAGGGGGGGGGGGGGGGGGGCAAGCCCTCAAGAGGGCGCCAAACCCCCACATGAGGGCGCCTCTTTTTGTGGCAAAAAGGTACCCTCATTTTTTTTCTCCGCGGATTTGGGCCGGTCACCTGATTTTGGTATTCGAACTTAAAGGGACACTCCCACCTTCCCTAAAGTTGTCAAATGTACGCCGCTTGTGGTGTAAAATATGAAGCAAGTGCTGCCGAACACGATTATGACATTTGTTTCTCGCAAATAGTGCTCAATTTCATAAAAAGTTAAGTTTTAATATTTGGGTTGTTGACGTCATATTGAGCTCTAGAGAGCTATATAGAAATCCTTTACGCTGCCAAAATATGGCACAATTATTTCGAGACAATTCTGGCGCTTTGAATACAAAACAAGCCAATTACCAGACCATTTGAAACACGCAAATATCTCCAAGTCTAACCTTAAAACAAGTCGACTATCATCACCATTTGGCAAAGAGAGGTGACGTCATCGGCTTTAGACCCCTATTCAAATACACGTGGAGTTTATTCGTTACAATTGTCAAGACCAAGCTCGAATTTTTATTTATTAGACCTAAGTGGTTGTTTTAACTGCTACCCTACTTAATTTCAATGCAAATCCAACAACATAGCTATCTCAACTCAAAACTAATGTTAAGGTGGGAGTGTCCCTTTAAGAAATTCACTTATCAAATTTACAACAACAACAAAAATGAATATTTCCGAACAAAAGTTTATTTTTCTTTTTTGAGTAAAAAATAAAATAAAAACTGAGATAGCCATTTTAAAGAAAATGTAATTTCCTGTCTTTTGACGTTTTGTATTTTCAATTTTCTTTAAAACTCTATTTTCTACGATTTATCAAACACGTATCGTTTTTCCACCAAAAATGGCATGACATGACGTCATTAAAACGTCATTATCTTCCATAAAACTGTATCAATGTCATTTAAATTTGGTATGAAGACGTCGAATTGATGCAGCATAAGGCACTGAAAGTTTCACGTTCATATCTATCATTGTGTTCAAGTTATTGAGAAAATCCGGGAGGTGGGGGGCAGATTCTACCCCCCCCCCCCCCGCCCTTAACCCGCGCCCCCCAGCGGGGCGCGGGTTAAGTGTCGCCGGGGCTGCTTGAATTGCATTCAATCACTCTAGAGAAAACAACTTCTGTTTTCATAAAGTTTTCTCCTAAGATCATTATTTTTCACGTTCAGTGCAGGGAACGCATACTTGTATTGAATGCCCCCACCAAGATTCCTGTGAGGAGGGGCATTTGTCCCTGATGCCCCCCCCCCCCTTGGATCCGCCAGTGCCGTCAGTGAAAGGTGTTGTTGAGCGAGGTAAATTATAAAAATAGCAAAATAACAAAGAAATTAAAGGGACTATCCCACCTTAACCTTAACTTAACTTTATTTGAATTGAGATAGCCATTTTGATGGCTTGGCATTGAAATTATGTATGGTAGCAGTTAAAACAACCACAATGATCTAATCAAAAAGATATTCGAGTTTGATTTTGACAGCTGTAAAAAAAATAAGGCCCATGTGTATTTGAATAGGGCCTCTAAACCGACAGCGTCGTCTCTTTACCCAACTGGTAATGATAGTTGATGTATCAGACATGATTGTTTGTTTAGGAACTTGCTCTGAATGTTGTCATTGATTGCGAATAAAACTACAATGATAGTTGACTTGTTTTAAGGTCAGCCTTGGAATATTTTCGTCTTTCATTTCTCGATCCTCGGGTGGTTTGCAATCTAAGCCAATCTAGACACCGGGTGGTTCGCTTTTTCTGCGTAATAGATGTCGACAAAAAAAAAGTGCCATGTATTTGGCAGCACAAAGGAATTCCCTTTTATTTATTTTTAAAAAATCATATGACGTCACCAACCCAACTTTCCGCTTAAAACTAAAAGTTGAATATCTTCCAAGATAAGCAATTTTTTAGGGAAAAAGTTCACGAACATGTTCAGCTGACCTCGCCTGACATGTAGCCATACAATTAAGTGTGATTCGACAACTTTCACAAAGGTGGGACAGTCCCTTTAACCCGGTATTGACTGGGGTCTCAGCCGAACGTCATTGACTGGGGGAGGAGGGGGGCGTTAAACGTCCCCCTAGTTATCTTCCGAACCAATGATCGCAGCGAGACGCGCAAGGCGGCATTCGAAAGCTCCCAATGGGATGAATCTAAAGCATGCTCAACAATTTCAAAGTGAGGTCAAATACTTTCCAGCAAAGGCCATCGAGTACGACCATGAATCATGATCACCCAAAGTGCTACCAAAGGTATTATCCCGCATCCCGCATGGGCTAACTTGAGATTGTTGGCAAAGGTCAAGGTCAAAGTCAGGTCACAAAATACATTATGCGCAAAATATCTACGAAAGTCATGCAAAACATGTTTTATTGGTTATTTCAGGGCGTATTTTAAGGGATTTTGACTGGGGTGGCAACTCGGCGATCAGGGGCACCATCGCTCAAGCCATCGCCAAAAACGCCAAGAGGGCCCACTGGAGGATCCAGCCTCTCTCCGTGGTGATCTTTTTGTGGCAAAAAGGTACCTCCATTTATTTTTATCGGCGGATATGGACGGTCACCTTATTTTGGTATTCGAGCTTATGAAATTCTTTAAAATAAAAATTTGTGGATTTTTTTCCGAGTTTTTTTTTTTGGGGGGGGGGGGCAAAAACACAAAATTTCAAAATCCGAGATAGCCATTTTGAAGAGAATGTCATTTCGTTTCTTTTGACTTTTTGTTTGCAATTTGCTTCGAAACTATTTTCTACGATTGTTCAAACATTTATCATTTTTTTCTCACCCAAAATGCCATGACATGACGTCATTAAAACGTCATTATCTCCGAAAATACTATATCAATTGCATTGGATTTGCGTGTGAAGACGCAAAATTGATGCAGCATAAGGTACTGAACGTTTGACGTTTATATCTATCAAAGTTTTCAAGTATTGAGAAAATCCGGGATGGGGTGCAGATTCTGCCCAGCCCCCCCCCCCCCCCCCCCCTCCCAGCGGGGCGCAGGTTAAGTGTCACCGGGCTGCTTGAATTGCATCAGGTGCGCTGTTTTGTCTATCATTGGAAGAAAGGGATACCTACATACAAACTTCAAATTCAACCACACAAGAAAAAACTTCCGTTTTCATCATGAAGTTTTCTCCTAAGGTCATTGTTTTTCACGTTCAGTGCAGGGAACGCGCGGGGACTGATGACCTTGACTTTATGTCAATTTTTGTTTACTTGACCTAATCCGGTCATCGTGTGTATGGTTCGAAGTGCCAGGACGAGACAAACACGATGACGTTGACGTTATTACTCTATCTTTAACAGATACAAGTTATTTACGGAACAATGGTGGAAGAAAATGTCATTGTGACCTTCGGTGCCATTGACTGGGGTCTCAGCCGAACGTCGTTGACTGGGGGGGGGGGGGGGGCGCCCCCTGGTTATTTTCCGAGCCAATGATCGCAGCGAGACGCGCAAGGCGGCATTCGAAAACTCTCAATGAGACAAATCTAAAGCATACTCGAAAGTTTCGCATTGAGGTCACATGTCAGCCGTCAGGTTCAAAGGTCAAGATTGAGGTATTTGAGTGTATGGGTCATACTTTCCATCCAAAGCCTTCGATTGCGACCATGATCACCCGAAATGCTTTCAAGGTCTCATCATGCATGAGATAAAGTGAGATTGTTTGCAAAGGTCAAGGTTAGGTCACAAAAGGTCACTATGCGCAAAATATCTACGAAAGTCATGCAACTTGTGTTGTATGGGTTATTCTACACGTAGATAGTGATAGTCATTTTACCAACTGACTTAAAGGGAGTGTGCCCACTGTTTTGGAATGTCAAAAACATTTTTAATACAGTAAGTAGCTATTGGTTTGATTGTTGGATATGATGAAATTCACATCTGGAGCCCCTTTGAGTTTAATTTTCACTTATATTGTTTTTTGCTTATTTTTTTCGTTTCGATATCTATAAAAACGATTGCCACTATAGTGATGTTATGTAAAACGGCACACATGAGACAATACAATTACGGTCACATCATGCAAGATGGAGAGACAAGTTTTGCCCAGCATGTTCTTGCCATTGTGAACTTTATTATGTGCAAGTTTTGTAGCTCTAAATTGATATCTTCGTCGAAAAATGGCCATCGGCCATCATCGAAATGGTCATCATCAAAAAGCATGATGGCCATCTAGGTTCTGTTCGGCTGCTGTTATCAGCGCGCACGAGGTGTTTTGTCGAATTGCCATTGGCCGGCGCTAACGATATGTTAGCAGTTTAACCCTCGCCCTACGGGAGGTTTTTTCACCTTCGCCCTACTACAGGGGGAGGCCTGACAGCCCCCTCCCTGTTAACTTCTAAACCAAGCAACTTAGAGCAATGCAGTAAGAACCAGCATGTTGCCTGTCATGAGAGGAATCTAACAGTATGCGATTTTTAGGTTTCAGGTCAAAGTATGATCTTCCAGGTCAAGTGAATGACCTCGGATTTACCACGTCCAGAACAGCGATTTTGTTCTTCAGAAAACCTCAAAAATATAAATTGATAAATGTAAATAAAAAGGCATGTTCCTAGACCAGTAGCCTATTTCACAAAGCAAAAAAGTTTGTAATTATAAAGAATTTCTTTGTAATTACAAATAATTTTTACACATGTTTATAGTTTGGATTTCACAAAACCCCAGGGCAGTAAATCTCAATTTACTATTTACAAACTACTTTACAAAGATATTGTTTGTAAAAATGTTTGCAATTGCACATGTTCTATTTCTCAAAGGTTGACGGAAGTGAGGATATTTTTGCAATTACAAACTTGTAATTCCAGTGGGTCAGGGGTTCTGAATTTCAGAAACTGCATTGCCAGTTGACATTGTTTGACTGTTCAGGTTATTTTCTTGGTGAGGTTGTTATGTTGCCGAGGTTGTTAGGGTAATGGTTTAGTTATGCATAGGTATAGCTGCCCAAAAAAAGTTATTTCCCGAGAGATTCGAACAGGGATCTCCAGCTTTGAAGTCCCAGTGCACCTTACCGATTGCGCTGTGAGGGCGCACGGAGAAACCGCATGGCGATAGAATTGCAGCGGTCAACGATGTCTTGTGCAATGTGCAGTGAACCTTCACCCTTTACGACGTAGGAAATCGACTATGTTAGGTGAAAAAATGGTCGAGAAATTCAACGATCTTTCTTTTAAGAGTAGTTCTGCTGTTATGCTCCGCCACCTGGTGAATGGTCAAATTCTGTTTACTCTAACTGCTTACCAAGATGTATTTTTACGATCAGAGTTTGTATTCCGATGAAATGTTAATTAAAAGATTATTCTCCCTATAATAATTTTATATTGAATAAACAAATAAACCACAATGTAAATATTTGTTAAATGAATTTGTTAACAATCAAATTATTTGTCATTAGCATCAAGTTTAATACAAACGTTCTTGATTTCAAGCTTTCTGCTGTACTGACATTTGTGTTTACAATTTTCTTTACAATCGGTAATTCAGAGGTGGCGAATGTTTGTGAAATATCTTTTTGTGAGGTTTGCAATATTTTCTTGCGTTTGTAATCGCAAACATGTGTAATTACTAACTTCTTTGTGAAATAGGTCTCAGTTGTGGCTCAGAAATACAGAAAAGGTAATTATTTGTGCGTATCTTGTAAAAAAAAGTCAAAAAAGTTATTAAAAAATGACGTCATCAGTCGTTTACACTTACGGAGCCATCACTCAGTCAAAAATGAAGATATTGCTTTGGAATTTGGTATCGGTATTTTCCATACTCAGTTCTCTCACATATATTCCGTTTTTTAACATCTTTGAAAATTTTGATTTTGTGGGGATTTAAAAAAAAAACACATTTTGTTTGTATTTTAAGGGTCAAAAACCCAAAATTTGGAAAATCCGAGATGGCCATTTTAAAGTGAATGTCATTTTGTATCTTTGGTGAATAACGTTTGCAATTTTCTTTAAAATTCTGTTTTCTACCATTGTTCAAATATTTCTATTTTTCCACCAACATGACGTCATCAAAACATGATTATCTCCAAAACTACTTAACCAATTTCAATTAATTGTTTACAGCATATGTATAATTGTTGTAAACTCAGCTACCGAAAATTTCAGCAAGATGCGCCGCACATGTAAAAAGTTATTCAAGAAAAACCTCAGGGGGCTGTCAGGCCCCGTAGGGCGAGGGTTAATCGATAGATGCAGTGTTTCTAGTAGCGGAAGCCCTCTGGAGTCTACCCGATAATTGTATGATTCCATCACGTTCCTGGAGTCCTTGGAATATCTCAGCAACTAGGGTGAATCTGGAGAAATGAAGTAATGGCTGAATTCCGAAAATTATGTTCTACAGACCAGTGTCAACAACCCCAAATAAGCGATGTCAGTAGGCACACTCCCTTTAATTTACGTGAAGTTAGTGTCAAGCTCAGGTCAAGGTCCGGTCACATAAGGTCCAAATTTGAAATGGATAAATATAAATAAAAAAGGTATCTTTCTGGTCCCGTTTTGCCTCAGATATGCAGCAGTGGCATTCATTTGTTCGTAGTTGGTCATTACCCCCCCCCCCCCCCCACAAAAATAAAAATAATAATCATCATCATCATCATCATAATAATAATAATAATAATAATAATTATAATTATAATAATAATAATTATAATAATAATAATAATAATTATAATAGGTCATGAATTACCCATACTTTAGAAGTCATAAGTCAGTAAAAAATGGTGATATTGTTTTGAAATTTTGTTTTGAAATTGCCCATCTTTGGTTCTCTGATAAATATTACGTTTGTTAATATCTTTGAGAAGAAAACAAGTTTTGTGGGCATTTCCCCCCAAAAAATAGTAAAAAAAATACAAATAGAAGTTTTACGTTGATAACTGTAATGGTTTTCGAGCTATTGCGAAAGTTGTCAGGGGGCGTTAAACGCCCCCCCCCCACACCCAGTCAATGGCGGGCTAAACTATTGACCTGAGCTCAAATTTGAGGACACGAAGGGTGATTGCATTTTCGAAGGGATTTTGATTGCTTTTGCCGTTTGTTTCTAGCTCCATCATAGTTCCCGAGATTTTGTATGTAATTAGCCAAATCCTAAACTTTGAAAATTTGACCTTTGAAGACCTCAATATGGACTTAAGGCCAAAAATAGCCTAAGTAACTTCGAATGTTCTTGTTGAGACCTTTCGAACGCTTTTCCCGCGTCTTTCTACCACTTTTAGCTTTTGAGTTAGTTGGGGATCGTTTTGACCCCCTTCCCACCAGGGCAGAGTTGTCTAAGAGGCCCAGGAACACAGGAACACAGGTCCAGGAACACAGGTGTCAGTCTTCTTCCTTTTCTTTATTCTATCAAGGGCTATTGGCAAAACAAAGTGTTGATGACCTTGGATGACCTCAGCTGACCTTGTAGGGACCATTGAGCAAAAATATTACCTGGGTCAGCAAGAATTAGCTAGAATTAGGTACATGATACCGAAAGAATTGGTCCGATCCGGCTCGTATTCTCTGAATAGGAAGCATTTGCATTTGGTGGTTGATCTATACTGGGAGTCACGAGATCGACATGAACTTAGGTCACCAATATGCAAATATAAACTATGAATTGTGTAGGTACTTATGGTCTGATTCAATCATATGACTTTAAAATCATTCGGTTAAAGACTCGCCGTGGCACGACAACAAACGTTTTGGTTGTGGGGTCACTTGACGTGACCTGGTGACCTGATCTGAAATGACCCGAGTTGAAAAATGCCGCGCATGTTTGGTAACTAATGCACGAACAGCTATGACAAAAATATCGGTGTACACGCCGCCTTTTCCTCACTATTCCAGAAACCCTTAGACGCCGAGGGGTGTCTATCCCCCCCCCCGCCCCCCTCTCCGCACGGCGTGGGTTGAGATACTCCATGTATACTTCTGATGTCCTGGTGTCAGATATTTGGCTCTCCCCAAACCAAATGTTTGCCTTTCTGGATTCACCCAGTAAATGAGTAGGTAGACACGTACGCTGTTGACTGATACAAGATGTCCGACAATGGCTATCACGTCTTAGCTGCGGCTGGGGGCACCTGCGGTCCTGTCTTAGCTGCTGCCGGGGGCGCCTGCGATGCTGTCTGAGACACTGAATCGGATCGCCTGGCGGCTGGCAGGGCAGCGCGACTGCTAATTGCGCGAAGCCCTGTAACTGTATCATGCGGAGCTGCCGGTCAGACGACTCGTCCGGAAAGGCTGCTCACGTGAGCGCCAATCGGCCGTCAGCCGAGCCGTGGTGCAGCCCCCTTCATCATCCAGTCGTTATTGGATCAGTGGGCAGTAACGCTATTAATACTATCGATTAACGTGCCACTCATCTGAACCAGGGGCGCAGCGAAGGGGGATCCATATGGTCCGTAGGGACCCCCTTGGGCCGCTCGCCAACATTTTCCTTTCGCGAACGGCCCGAGGGCCCCTCAGAACTTGCAAAGGCCCTCTCAGATCAACCTAGGGCCTTCTGACACCAGACTAGGACACTCTCATGGCTGCAAAGGGCCCTCTGAAGACTGAAAAGGGCCCTCTCAGACCGACCTAGGCCCCTCTCGGACCGGCTCAGGGCCCTCCAGACCAGCTTAGGGCCATTTGAGGGCTGGTAACTGGTAAGGGCCCTCTAAAGCGGACATAGGGCCATTTGAAGCATGGCAAGTGCCCTTCAGGCCAGCGTAGGGCCCTCCAAGACTTAGTAATCCGATTTGTAATAGCCTTTGAGATTTTCTGGACCATTCCTATTCATTTTGAGCTAATGGGCCCCTGACGGGCACGGGTCCCTTGACGGGTACCGGGGGCCTCCTGTCTAGTACCGGGGCCTCCTGTCTGGTACCGGGGCCTCCTATCTAGTACCGGGGCCTCATGGCTAGTATCGGGGGCCTCATCTAGTACGGGGCCTCCTGTCTAGTACGGGGGCCTCCTGTCTAGTACGGGGGGCCTTCTGTCTGGTACCAGTGGGCCTCCTGTCTGGTACCGGGGGCCTCCTATCTAGTACGGGGCCTCCTGTCTAATAACGGGGACCTCCTATCTAGTATTGGGGACTCCTGTCTAGTACCGAGGGCCTCCTATCTAGTATAGAGGGCCGCCTATCTAGTACAGAGGGCCGCCTATCTGGTACCGGGGCCTCCTATCTAGTACCGAGGGATTCCTGTCTAGTACCGAGGGCCGCCTATCTAGTACAGAGGGCCGCCTATCTGGTACCGGGAGCCTCCTATCTAGTACGGGGGCCTCCTGTCAGTACCAAGGGCCTCCTATCTAGTACCAGGGGCCCCTGTCTAGTACTAGTGGCCTCCTGTCAAAAAGTCGTTTGAAACGAGTCCACTGGAAATCAGCATGAGAGGCAGCCAAACTAATTGGTGGTGCAACATTGTCGATTGACCCCCTAATTGACCTTTAAGTTGCGAAATAAAACTAGCGTGTTACCCGTCATGAGAGGAAGCCAATGGTGCCCGGTGTGAAGGTCTTGGGTGAACTGGTGATCTCCCAGGTGACCAGAAATTGGCGTAAATCACGAGTACTTTTGTCATTGACCTCATAGTAGAGGTCATCGGTTGACTTAAAAAACGGCCATTTGACTGCCTTTGTCAGTGTAGACTGCATTGCTGTACTTAAGAAACGCGCCCTGTTGCCTGTATGTGGTTGTATATTCATTCATATTTACTGAGGATACAAGGGGCCCCAGGTGAGGTCAATCTCAGGAAAAAGGAAATAAAGTGGCCCAAATCCGGGGAGTTTTAAAATTTTGTGATAGGTAGGGGCCTCCGATTTGTAATAGCCCTCCGCCCCCCCCCCCCCCCACCCTTGGAGATTTTATGGATCCGCCCCTGCTGATATCTGAGTGATGACACACGTACAAAATGACATATATTTTTTTGAATGCTTAGGATAATTGATGATGCTTGAAGATCATTCCATTCGACCAAACGAAGATTTCAAGACAGATGTAGACCATTCGACATCGGACACTGTGAAAGCTGACTGAATGCGTATATAGAATGCGTATATATATGGAAAGTAATGCTAGGGCCACAGACAGTAAGGATGAGGAGGGGTGCTGGGTAATGGAGGGTGGTAGCAGAATCTGGAGGAGGAAGAGGGAAGGGGATCAGGAGGGATGGACAAAAGTTCAGGGTAGAGTCAGGCAGTACAGCCCCAGGGAACATCAGCAGGTTACAATAGCAAATAGGTTCAGTGCGTTAGAGTCAGCAGCTGAAAGTGACAGGGAAGAGATTAAGCATTTAGTGGTTGGGGACTCAAGGGTAAGGCCCTTAAGGCGAACATTCTGTGGGAAGAGGGACAGATGTATAGTCAAACCGGGGGCAAGAGTAGTTGATATGGGCCCTGCCATTGAGGCAGAACTTGGTAGGAGTAGCCCGGAGACAGTTATAATACAGGTGGGGGTGAACAACATAGGACCTAGGCAGAGTGTGAGAATAGTAGCGGAGTACCGGAGCCTGCTGCAGAGGTTGAAGGAGTCCAGGAAACCAGTCATTGTGACTGGCATCCTCCCTCGCTGTGGAGCCAGTGAGGAGTGGTACTCGAGAGCTCTGTCTGTGAACAGCTCAGTTCAGAACTTATGTTCAGCTATGGGGCTTAGTTATGTAGACTTATGGGATCAGTTCTATGAGTGGCATAGGTACTATATGAAGGATGGGCTTCACTTATCGGATGAGAGGGCAAGGGCTTTGGGAGATGCCTACAGAAGTGTCATTCAGGGAAACTAGGTAGGAGGGGGGGTTCAGGGACGCTAGTACTAGGGCATCAGGAAGTAAGCATTGGTAGAAGTTCATGTCAGAATAGGACAGTAGATCATAATTCCCTCAGAATTAGTAGTCAGCTCAAAGTATAAGATCACATGTGTGTTGCTGAATGCCCAAAGTATTAGGTCTAAATTTGATGAGTTTGAGTGTTATGTTGCCCTTGAAAAGCCTGATATCATTTGTGTAACCGAGACATGGGTTAGTGAGGGGTATAATAGGGATAGGCTACAGGATTTCGAGTTACAAGGGTATAACATGTTCTCATACTGCAGAGAATCACGGCAGGGAGGCGGAGTGTTTGTATATGTAAATAGCTTGTACTGCACTACTAGAGTTGATGATTCTAGTAAAGTAAAAGAAGTAGAATCAATCTGGCTTGACATTAAAATTGGTACAGGAAACAGAGGAAGGTTGAGGATAGGTGCATTTTACAGACCAGGGAATCTTCCAAGGAACTCCCAAGCTGAAACAGACCAAGATATTTGTGAGGAAATACGTAGGAACTTTCGGGCTCAGTGTCTTATTATGGGAGATTTTAACTTAAGAGGATACGAAAGTATAGCAGAGGAAACAAATGAGTGTAGGTTGTATAGGCAAATCTTTGAAGAGGAGCTTTTCATGCATCAGTTTGTAACAGAGCCAACCAGACATTGCTCCATTCTAGACCTTGTATTCTCAGACAACAGTGATCTAGTTAGTGACATAAGTATTTGTGCAGGTCTAGGAACCAGTGATCACAATATGGTTAAATTCAATATCTCATCAGAAATGAGGCCCAAAGATAACCTTATTATGGTTCCAAACTTCAGCCGGGCTGATTTTGATGGTATTAGAAATGACCTCGCACAGATAAAATGGAACGTTGAGTTGGCAGGTTTAGATGCATGTGAGGCCTGGAATGTTTTCAAAGCTAGATTAAGCCAAATTCAAAATCGGCATATACCCCTCAGGCACAAACGTAACAGAACCAAGGGCAATTCAGTTTGGCTTACCCCAGAAGTAAGGAGTGCTATACAAGCTAAAAGAAGTGCATTTGGCATTTTGAAGGGATCTTCACTAGATATAAATCAGAAGGCCTACCAGAATGCAAGAAATTCAGTTAAGAAAAAGGTCAGAGCAGCTAAAAGGGCAAAGGAACTTGATTTAGCTAGACATTGTAATGCAGATAGTAAGAAGTTCTTCAGTTTTTATAAGTTAAGTACAGTTTCCAAAAATATAGGTCCATTTAAGGTAGATGATGTGTTAGTTAGCAAGGACAGTGAAATGGTTGAAGTGCTTAATGATCAGTTTCAATCTGTCTTTACTATCGAGGACCAGAGTAGTATTGCAGCACTTCAGCCTGAGCTAGAGACAGAGGAGACTATAGGAGAGCTAGGTGGCATAAGTAGTGAACTTGTTCTAGAATATCTAAAGAAAGTAAGGCCTAACAAGGCAGAAGGACCTGATGAAATCCATGCTAGACTTTTAAGAGAATCTGAAAGGGAGTTGTCGGTTCCATTAGCCATAATATTTTCTAAATCACTTGCAGATAGTAAAATTCCACTTGATTGGAAAAGAGCAAATGTTGTTCCTATTCATAAAAAGGGAGATAGAAGTAAAGAGGAAAACTATAGACCAGTTAGTCTGACCTCATTAGTCTGCAAGGTGCTTGAATCAATCATCAAAGATAAGATTGTTGAATTCTTGGAGCAAAATGAACTCATCAAGGATACACAGCATGGCTTTAGGAAGGGCCGTTCTTGTTTAACTAATCTTCTGGAGTTTTTGGATGTTGCAACAGATAGCTTTGATCAGGGTAAACAGCTAGATGTAGCTTTTCTTGATTTCAGTAAAGCATTTGACAAAGTCCCCCATACAAGACTGGGGTTGCAACTTAAAATTCATGGGATCAGGGGCAAGATTCTGGATTGGATAGAAACGTGGCTTTTAGGACGCCAGCAAAGGGTTATATTGAATGGGTGCCAATCACAATGGAAGGAGGTTCTCAGTGGGGTTCCACAGGGCTCAGTCCTGGGCCCATTGCTTTTTATAATATTTGTGAATGCAATTGAGAACAGTATAGACAGCAAAGTCTTGAAATTTGCAGACGATCTAAAAGTTGTCAGGATTATTAGAGGAAAACATGATCAGGATGTTTTTCAATCAGATCTGGACAAGCTAGTTGAGTGGTCTGAAGCATGGCAGATGAAATTCAATTTGAGTAAATGTAAGATTATGCACGCTGGACGGGTTAGCAGTAAACATAGGTATGAAATGGGTGGGCAGAAAATGGAGCAGATTGAAAAGGAAAGAGATTTAGGTGTCGTGGTAAACAATAGACTATCAGCGTCAGACCAGGTTGTAGAAGCTAGGAAAAAGGCACTTAGAATGCTAGGGGCCATTAACAGAAATGTTTCCTACAAGAGTGAAAAGGTAATAACAAAACTGTATTGTGCATACGCTAGACCACATTTGGAGTATTGTGTACAAGCCTGGTCTCCAACATATGAGAAAGATTGCTGGTTGTTAGAAAGAGTTCAAAAAGGGCAACAAAAATGGTTAATTGTCTTGGTAGTTTACCTTATGAAGATAGATTAAAGAAATTGGGTATGTTTTCACTTAGATATAGAAGGCTAAGAGGAGATCTAATTGAAGTCTTCAAATTTGTAAATAGTCAGCATTCTGGATATTTAAAGGGTATGTTTGAGTTCAATAGGGAAAATCGAGGTAGAGGTCATCAGCATAAACTCATTATGAAACAAAGTAGGACTAGGCTACGACAGTCATTTTTCAGTAGAAGGGTTGTAGGACATTGGAATATGCTACCAGGGGATGTCGCTGATGCAGTGACACTTGCTTCCTTCAAAATTAGATTAGATAAATACTTTACAGAGAAGGGATTAGTTCATAAATACTCGTGGGATTAGCCTTCTTTTATGCAGGTAGAGTAAGGTGATTTGAAGGGGCGAGACTGGTGGGGGGGGGGGGGGGGGTGCAACCTCGGATGGGCCCAAGAGGCTCTTTGTTGCACTTTTCTTTTATGTCTTTATGTCTTTATAGCGTATTTAGAATAAAGATATCTGTGAGGTCTAAAGGGAATAGGTCACCTAAAAAGTTGTCTTGAAATTCAACCATATGGTGCATCTTGAGCTCAAAACTACGAATAGGACTTTGGTTTGGATAACTGATGGATATATGTGGAGAAAGAAGTAAGTTTCTCTTTGTATTTCACGAGAAATCGTACGATGACAGCTGTCGTCCTGGCTCCGCCCCGCTCCGTCTGACGCCAAGTACAGTCTCTGACAAGGGGCCGCCGGGGCGACTGAGCGGATATTAACGAGGCGTCGTGATCAGAGACTACGTGCCAGAGACTGTACCTGCCTCCGGCGGCGAGTGTTCATGTCCCGATCGTGGCCCGGAACAGCGGACATGAAACCGGGCCCACTAGTCCTGTGTCGAAATTATTTAACGTAGGGAGGTAATTCTTTCACCACAACTGATTTTTATATATTTTCTACACATCTGCTATCTCAGTCCAAAACCCCATGTTAAAGGTGAACTATTCCCTTTAAAGGGAATAGTTCACCTTTAACATGGGGTTTTGAACTGATATAGCATATTTTTAGACCAGATCGAAAAATAAGTTGTGTGAAAAAGTTAGCTCCCTACGCTAAGCAATATCGACATAGGACTAGTTGCCCCTTTTAGAAGACCCTGTTTCGTGCCCCGATCGGGGCACGAAACTTGTTTCGGGTCCTCATAAAGGTTGTTTACGTTGCAAGCATCCTGCGTATATATGTCTAAGGTCCGTCGTTATTGTGTACAATAGTTTCCACATCCAAGCCAGGCACGTAGCCAGGATTTCGTCCATAGGGGGAGGAGGCGGCGCCTCGAAAGGGCCCCTTCCCGAGCGCTGAAAGGGCCCATTCCCAAGCGTTGAAAGGGCCAAACAAAATGGATGAAAAGGCACGTTACACGGATGGAAAATGCAGTATGACAGGTATGGCATGGGCCATACCAATTTTTAGGAGCTGGAGTTAGCAAACTGCCATATCAACTTTGGAACCAGCGACACCAATTTGGAATCAGCTATACCAACTTCGAATATTTTTTTAAGCTCAAGACCTGTAACTCTTAAGTATCTTACCTAGTCCACAACCACGTATTCTCCCCATGTCAGTATGCGTATCAACCGTGCCACTCCACGGAGGACGCCATGCTCGACGCTGTCGACTGGATCTAAAAAAGATTGACCAGGGCCAAGTCGCGTCGCTAACGACGCTTGATCTGAGCAAAGCCTTCGACAGTGTCGATCATGGTGTCCTCATGGATAAGCTTGAGTGGCATGGTGTGCAGTCGCCATGGTTCCGGAGTTACCTCCAAGACCGAAAACAGACGGTAAGCGGCGACTCCTCCATTCCTCTCCCACTGACCCACGGAGTAGCTCAGGGCTCCTTCGTCGGACCAGTCCTCTTCCTCATCTTCATCAACGACCTGTCCTCCTTCCTCACCCACGGCCGCCACCTGTCCTACGCCGACGACACCCAGCTCCTTGACCATTCCTCACACACTGCCGACGGCCTATCCAACCTGAAGGTGCGGGTCGAAGAGTCGATTCTCCATCTCTAAAATTGGTTTCAGGCAAACAGTTTGAAAATGAATCCCAACAAGACTTTCTTTACAATCATCGGAACCAAAACATCCCTCAAAAAGGCCAAAGACTTTCACATCACTCTGTCCGGCTCGGAAATTTATCCATGCCAAAATGTAAAAATACTCTGAGTCCTCCTCGACCAGCACCTGACATGGGAACCTCATATATCCATGGTGGTCCGACGATGCAACGCCATCCTTTCATCTCTATACAAGATCCGCCATCACTTCACACATTGATGCCCTTAAACTCCTCATCCACGCCCACGTATTTCCCCATATCCAATACTGTCTATCCGTGTGGGGAGTAGCCGCCCAGTGTCACTTGCACCGAGTGCAAAAGACTGTCAACTTCGCGGCCAGGCTGGTGACGGGAGTGCGGCGTTTTGAGCATGTGGCACCTGCCCTGGTATCGCTTGGCTGGCAGAGAGTCGATGAGATGGTGCGCCAGCACGACCGCATCCAGGTGCACAGAGCGCTTAACGCCGAGCAGTGTCCTCCCGCCATCAGGGCCATGTTTGTCCGGCGAGCCCATGTATCGCTACGCGAGTCCCGAGCTGCTGCGGCAGGAGCGCTGGAACTGCCGTTGTGTAAACTGTCGAGCAGCCAGAGTGCGTTTGCATTTAGAGCGGCGAAAACCTGGAACACTGGCATCTCTAAGGTCTAAGGTGAACACCTGCAGTCGGGGTTGCGGTTTCCTATGTGCGGATAGCATGTGACCTGCCTTGACCGCTTCAATTGTCTTATGGTTGGGGGTTAAGCCTCATACAGTGCGATGACAGGACTACCATGTACAATGTGTTCTAAAAAAAAGTACAATGTGTTCTCTTTTACTGACCGCAATCGTATTGCTTTTTATCGTGTTTACACTGTGCTTTTGTATTCAGATATCACTACACATGTACTCTGACTGGATACGTAAAAGCCACAACGTGGATGTATCTTAATACATGACTTTGACTTTGACTTTGTAGCGACAAGTATAAAACGACGTTAGATAGCTCGAGACAAGCTCTTTCGAAAGTATTTCGCTCATTTTTTTTTATCGGGTCAATATTGAGGTCACCAGAGGTCATCAAGGGTCAGGTTTTCAAGACTTCACTTCGAACACCCCCAAAATATCTCGGGAATTATGATAGTTAGCAGCAAACGGAAAAAACAATCGAAAGCCCTTGAAAAATTAAATCGCCCTAGGTGTCCTCAGATTTTATCTCAGGTCAATAGTTTAGGCTCCCGAGGTCATCAAATGTCAAAAAGGTGATTTTTGTTTTGCAAAACAGTTTTTCGCAAATACCTTTTTACCTAATAAAGATACCGCAATCCTGTTTACGCCATCGTGTTTGTCTCGTCAGGGCGCTTCGAATTATATTCATGGTGACCGGGTTAGGTCAACTGATAAATTTGACCTCAGGTCAAGGTCAAGTGGTAACCCAAGTTGGTCATCTTGCATACTGGGAGACGTGTCTTGACGAGACAAACACATTGGCACCATTGCATCTTCTCTATCTTCATTATGTCGATAGTTATTGACAAAACAGTGTTGGCGGTCACAAAATTGACCTGACCTTAGGTCACCGATATTAGAAATCCGAGATTATCAAATTGTTGGTATCTATGACCTTATGAATCCTGCAAGACTGAAACTGATCGACTCAAAACTGTGGCTGTGGTACTACTGAAACGTTTTGGAGTTGAGGTCATCACGTGACCTGGTCTGGTGACCTGACCTGAGATGACTCGAGGTCCAGAATTTTACATAATGTGGGGAGTTTATTGCTGAACAGGTGTGCAAAACAAAAACGGCAGCGCTGCGCGCCGCCGTTTTTGCGCTATCCTCGAAAAACCGGAGGGGGGCGGCGGATTTCGTCCCCCCTCCAGGGCGCGTGTTAATCGCTGTCAAAGGGTGTTACAATATACCCGAAAGCTCCGATTTTAATCTGTTTCTTGTGGAGTAAGTTGTCTTTGTATTTACTCTTCATCTGTGATCTATACGTGCTTTGGGCACTACCGGTCTGACCAGGGACTCCTCTGACCTTCCAAGAAGCCCCTCTTGTGTGTCAAGGGGCCCATTCGGCCTGTTCAGAGATCCTTCCGACCTGGCCAGGGACTGAACTGGCTGCTTTGTCACTCTGCCGACATGCTCAGGGGCCACTCCGACCTGCCCAGGGGCCCCTCCAGTCTGGCTAGGAACTCATCCGGCATGTTCAAGGGCCCTTCCGACCGGCCCAGGGATCGTTTCGGACTAGACAGTCTGACTTGTCCAGGGCCCCTCCGATCTGCCCAGCGACTCTTCTGGTCGGACTGCGCTGGCTGCTTTGTCGCCCTGCCGACATGCTCAAGGGGCCCTCTGACCTGCCCTGGGGCCACTCCGTGCTGACTAGGGGCCCATTCGGCATGTTCAGGAGCCGTTCTGACCCACCTAGGGGCCCTTTCGGTCTGGTCAGGGTCCCTCTGACCTGAACAGGGGCCCTTTGAACTTCACAGGGCCCTCTGTGGGCTGTCCAAGGGCCCTCCAACCTCCTCAGGGGCCCTTATGACCTGGCACGGGACTGTGCTGGCAGCTTTGTCGCCCTGTCGACATGCTCAGTGGCCTCGCGACCTGCCCAGGGGCCCTCTGTGCTGGCTAGGGGCCATTGGACATGTTCAGGGGCCCTCTGACGCGCTCAGTAGCCCTTTCGGTCTGGCCAGGGGCCCCTCTGACATGTACAGGGCTCTTTTGAACGTCTAAAGGGCCCTCTGGTCTTTCAGAGAGGGTCCTGGTGGCCCTAACGGGCCTCTGAAGTGATCTAAGCTCTCTAAAGACCACGCTTCGCGTGGTAAAGAGCCCATGATACCGCGCTTCGCGCGGTCTCGTCGGCCCTTGCGCGGTCTCGTCGGCGCGCTGCGCACGCCGAAAAGGGCCCTCCGCCGCCGAAAAGGGTCTTCCTGGCCTCGGGGGGGGGGGGGGGGGGGGGGGGGGGGGGGCGGCCGCACCCGCCGCCCCCCCCCCTTGGCTACGTGCCTGATCCAAGCTACCATATGCATGACGTCATAATTGTCATGAAGTTTGTTATGGCCATGAAGGAGAAAAGAGAAACATGCCCATTTTCGACGGATATCCATCCAAACAAATGCCATATTCGTTGTTTTCAGCTCGAAATACCCCGTATAGCCCAATTTCAAGACAACTTTCAATGTGACCTATTCCCTTTAACTCTAATTGGTGACCTATTTTCCCTTCAAGGCGCCAGATAAGACCTCACAGAATGCATTGCGTGCTCGTAGCCACGACATGGCACCTAACCGGCTGTTTTATGGTCAATATTGCCGTTGGGGAGCAGCGCCGAATCCCCTGGGCTCGGCGTTGGACGGCGGGTGGTCCGAGGCGGTGGCGTTGGACGGCGGATAGTCCGAGGCGGTGGCGTTGGACGGCGGGTGGTCCGAGGCGGTGGCGTTGGGCGGCGGGTGGTCCGAGGCGGTGGCGTTGGACGGCGGGTGGTCCGAGGCGGCGGCGTTGGACGGCGGGTGGTCCGAGGCGGCGGCGTTGGACGGCGGGTGGTCCGAGGCGGCGGCGTTGGACGGCGGATAGTCCGAGGCGGCGGCATTGGACGGCGGGTGGTCCGAGGCGGCGGCGTTGGACGGCGGATAGTCCGAGGCGGCGGCGTTGGACGGCGGGTGGTCCGAGGCGGCGGCGTTGGACGGCGGGTGGTCCGAGGCGGCGGCGTTGGACGGCGGGTGGTCCGAGGCGGTGGCGTTGGACGGCGGATAGTCCGAGGCGGCGGCGTTGGACGGCGGGTGGTCCGAGGCGGTGGCGTTGGACGGCGGGTGGTCCGAGGCGGCGGCGTTGAACGGCGGGTGGTCCGAGGCGGCGGCGTTGGACGGCGGATAGTCCGAGGCGGCGGCGTTGGACGGCGGGTAGTCCGAGGCGGCGGCGTTGGACGGCGGGTGGTCCGAGGCGGCGGCGTTGGACGGCGGATAGTCCGAGGCGGCGGCGTTGGACGGCGGGTGGTCCGAGGCGGCGGCGTTGGACGGCGGGTGGTCCGAGGCAGCGGCGTTGCGGGCTGTCTTCTATCTGCGGACACATACTGACGGCTCTGACGGCTCAATGCAGGCCATGGACGCGCAGCGCTCAGCTGCCTTCTCATTTAAAAGTCAATTAAACTTCTCAGATCACACACCAGACGTTGGACAAAATAAACTAAAAGTAAACTAAAACTAAACCAGATGCGAACTCCAGCAATGCTGCGGGAGAAAGGCGAACGAACTTAGAAGGTTACCGAGAAAGTATTTTCAAATTATAAGGAAAGGGTGCAGTGAAATTTGAAATTGGGTGGAAGGCCAGGTGACATATTTCACATGATTGATAACTGATACCCGTGTGACTTGGATGCGCTGTTTAACCAGTTCTCAGGACCAGGTTTGCCTACCTTCACTGTTGTTACGTCACAACGCGTCCCACTTGATGGGCTAGTTTGCAAAATAGACTGCCACCGGGTCATCTAAAAACATTCCAACTTTCCTCAGTAAAAGCTGCTTAGATTGTCTTTTAAATCAGGAAATGTGTCAATTGTGTTCCGATTTCAGCCGCTGTGGGGGCATGGCTCCCTTGGCCTCCTTGGATCCACCATTGTCTGTTATTGTGGATAATTCTCATGTTTTCTTAATTATTTGAAGATGCATCCATGGTCCTCCACCTATACAGTATACATAACGCATTAATGGAAAATTTACCAAAAGTTAATAAATGAATAATAATCTTGAGAAAAAAGAATTAACCCAATAGAAACAATGTATTGCTCATTTGATTTACTGTAGATCTCAGTGGAGGCGCCACAAAAGGCAGAGGGGGCGGCTGCCTCCCTCGACTGCACCAACTGGGCTGCACTTTATCGGTCTGCTTTAAAGGAAATAGTTCACCTTCGGGAATTTTTTCAGAACACGATTTTATTATATTTTTAATACAGTTCCTTTTTTTACTTTCAAAAATGGTCCTACATCGCGCCAATTCAGGACAGAAGGTCGTAAATTATTAATGTTATGGTGTGCATTATTGGTCTGCGCATGCTCCATGGCAGTGCTGGCACTTTCAGACGGTACGGTACATCATATATGCGCCGTATTCCTTCGCCAAAAAGTCAAATATCTTCGGCTGGAAAGTCTTATCAGCCGATAAAAGTTCCAGATAAGGATTTCTCAACACGTGCTACAAAACTGCTATTTCAGTTCAAAACCCATGTTGAAGGTGAACTATTTCCTTTAACATGCGCATCGACGGGGGCGGATATCCGCCCTTCCCCAGACGCAGACGCAGCGCCGCCAAATTTGACATAGCTGTTTGGGCATCAACTACCCACATTTTGTGAAATGTTTACCTCGGGTCATCTCAGATTGGGTCATTAGGTCACGTCAAGTGACCTCACCTTCAAATGCAATATTCAATATTCCAGGCCGTCTCACAGCCACACTGTGTGGCGCCGATTTGTTTAAAACTCACAGCATTACAGGGTGTCCCATAATTACCCGAACATTGCTCTTTGACGTCTAAAACAAAGGAGAAGACAATGCCACGTTTTGTGTTTATTTGCCAACATAGCCACCTTTAGCAGCAAACAGTGACGCATTCGGTTTGGCCTATCGGCAGCTAGATTCGCCAGCACATCCGTAGAAATGCTAGCCCACGCCCGCTTCAGCAGTCGGACAAGTCCACTGATGCTGGTGGCAGGTTTCTCAGATCAATCTTTTGTTCCATGATGCTCCAGAGATTTTCAATTGGATTCAAGTCCGGACTATTTCCAGGCCATATGCCTTTCTCCCAAAATCCAGGAAAATTATGTCTGCACCACTGTTGAGTTGCTTAAGCCGTGTGAGGGGGCGTACCGTCCTGCATGAAGATGGCTCGATCCTGATCTTCCACCAACTTTCTCTCCAAAACCGACCCGTCTGTGGCCGTCCGGTTCAAGGCATCAACTCCTTCTTTTGCCAGAATTTTCTCGCGGTAGTATTCTCCATTTATGGTTGTTTTTGAGGGGACCACGTGCAGCTCAGAAAGAGCACAATGGCTCATCATTCCCCACACTTGCACTTTTTGTGGGTGCTTGACCGTTTCAACCGCGGGAACGTCGGCACCGTATGACGCCCACACACGGCCGTTTTGCCGATTAGGGGGGTGTACAAGTTCAACTGGGGACTCATCGGATCACATTACCCGATTCCAGTTGTTCTCGGTCCAATTCTTGTGGTCTCTGGCGAACTTGAGGCGGTGCGTGCGCTGCTGCTGCTTCTCGGTCAATATCGGCTTTTTTTGCAGCTTGAAGGCCTGCAATCTAAGTTTTCGCGGAGATTGCGATGCACAGATGACTTGAATGCGCTGTAGCCAGCCCCGGTTAGGCGGTGAGCCAGCTTGCGCGTGGATTGGTGGCACTTGTTAGCCGCCATCGCGATCACTCTTGGCGACCGGGTGCAGGTTTGGTTTTCGGCCGCGACCGGGCTTGCTGACCAGATCGTCTCCCGCTTTTGTACGCCTCAACCACTCGTAAAGTTGGATGCGACTGATATCCAACTGCTTGTACATACTGTTTTGAGACTGTCCAGCAAAAGCCATGCCAACAGCTCTGTTGCGGAACCCAGGGCTGTACTCCTCGCCCATAGTTGCCGGTTTAGCGCTTGCCGCAAAATGAAAAACAACTACCCGCCGCTGACCTCGCCTGGCAATTGACCTGGGTCACGACCGGACCTCGGGAGGGTGTGGCGTTCAAGGTCGACTGCTGAGGGGTATTTCATAAAAGTTTGACAACCGTAGCTTCGGCGGGTACAGTGCAGTAGCGATATTCGCTTCAAAATAGATGTTTGGGTAATTCTGGGACACCCTGTATATTAGGTCATAAGTACCTACAATTAATTTATCTCGGATTTATTATATCGGTGACTTTAGGTCAGGTCGATTTCGTGACCTCATTATAAGTTAATGGGAAAATAAAATTGACATAAATCCATAGGGAATTTATAAATTTACCCAATGTTCATCAAACCCACCACTATGATGCCAAATCCAAAGATCCTTCAGACATTTTTTGCCCTGGGACCTTTACGAGGTCAACCCAAGTGGCAGGAGGTCGTGCGTAGTTTGTCTTCAATAACATATTGCTGAATCAAGATAGAGCAATGGTGTTTTAACATCTCGTTTAATTCGCCTCGAGACGCGTCAACTGATATAAATTTGGCCTTGATCTGACTTCTGGTCAGGTCAATATTCGAATTTGACCTAATAAGGTCGCGCGCTTCATACATTCGACGAGGCTTCAAGAGACAAACATAATTGAGCAAGCCGCATCACTTACATGTTTCTGTCAAAAAGTATTCTCAAAAATTAATCTAATTATTTGTATAATGTTTCAAGTTCATTAACCTCCCCTGACCCAAATATTGACCAGAGGTCAAATCGGATGGAACCTCGCAGCCAATTAATTCAATTATTTTTCGAATGTTTTTCCGCGCATCGCAAGTTCTTCAGATATATACAGTTTTGTAATGGATACCCATGTATTGCCGAAATTCCGAATTTAACATTTGCTGACCTCTAAGCTCTGATAACCTCATTATTGGCCGTATCTTAAAAATGACCGAAATACTTTCGATAGAACTAGTTACAACCTGTTTAACGCCGTTTTCCGATTGTCGTTACGCCGCGAGGTTTTCGAGATCTTTGGGTGGCGGGCATCCGACCTCCTGTCGGTTCGAAGTTGACGCGGACCCCTGTCAGTGCGCGTGTGGTGAGCCCGCGCTGATGGCCTTCTCAGACTGCCTCATGGCCGTCTCTCAGGCTAAACAAGGGCCCTTGCAGGCTGGACAAGTGCCTTCTTAGGCTAAACGAGGGTCCTCTGAGACCACACGATAGACCCCCTCGGCTGGCCGAGGGCCTTCTCAGGTCTGTGGGCACTGGCGGATCCAGCCTTTCTCCGTGGGGGCATCTTTTTGCGGCAAAAAGCTACCCCCATTTTTTCTTCTCCACGGATTTGGGCCGGTCACCTTATTTTGTTATTCTAGCTTAAGAAATTCACTTCAAATCCACAACAATTTTTTTGTGGATTTTCCCGTAATTTATTTTTATTTTTATTTGGGGGGGATAAAAACCCGTAATTTCGAAAATACGAGATAGCCATTTTGAAGAGAATGTCATTTCCTTTCTAACGACGTTTTGTATTTGCAATTTTCTTCAAAACTCTATTTTCTACGATTTTGCAAACATTTGTCGTTTTTCCACACAAAAATGGCATGACATGACGTCATTAAAACGTCAATATCTCCCCAAATACTGTATCCATGTCATTAAAATTTTGATGACAAGACGTATAATTGATGCAGCATAAGGTACCGGAATTTTCACGTTGATATCTTTCGTAGTTTTCAAGTTGTTGAGAAAATCCGGGAAGGGGGCAGATTCCCCCCCCCCCCAACGGGGCGCGGGTTAAGTGTCACCGGGGCTGCTTGAATTGCATCAGGTGCGCTGTTTTGTCTATCATTGAAAGAAAGGCATACATACAAACTTGAGATTCAATCACTCGAGAGAAAAGCTTCCGTTTGTCGGTTCTGCTGTGTGTCTGGACGGCCGCCCCGCTGCCTGCCGGCGTCGTTTGTCGGTTCTGCTGTGTGTCTGGACGGCCGCCCCGCTGCCTGCAGGCGTCGTTTGTCAGGCCTGCTGTGTGTCTGGACGGCCGCCCCGCTGCCTGCCGGCGTCGTGTGTCGGGCCTGCTGTGTGTCTGGACGGCCGCCCCGCTGCCTGCCGGCGTCGTCTGTCAGGCCTGCTGTGTGTCTGGACGGCCGCCCCGCTGCCTGCCGGCGTCGTCTGTCAGGCCTGCTGTGTGTCTGGACGGCCGCCCCGCTGCCTGCCGGCGTCGTCTGTCAGGCCTGCTGTGTGTCTGGACGGCCGCCCCGCTGCCTGCCGGCGTCGTGTGTCGGGCCTACTGCGTCGCTGCGAGCACAGCGGCCGAACGGAGCCGGCCTCTCGCGCCACCGCCGGCCCACGGCCGGCCAAACGTCGCCAGCGGCGGAAAACAGCTTCTAACGAGCTGACTGGTCCGCTCTCGAGTCACACATTTACAGCACACACGCACACAATCACACACAAGCGCCAACACGCCCTAGTTTGTGCTTGTTATTTTGACTGTTGCTAAAAATAAATGTCGCTTGGTGTTAACGAGTCAATAACTTGGAGATTCACTTATTCTCTATCGGATAGATGTGGCGGGTATGTGTCTCCTGTGACGGATTGAAGTACGCTGGAAATACAAAAGTTGTGCCCATTAAACAATTGTCTTCAAGATGGAACACCGCTACAGCTGTTGTATGCCCCTAAAGAACATTAGGTTCAATCAAACATTGTTTAACCTAGGGACGCCGCGCCAGTGCTCCGCGCCAGTGCTCCGCGCCAGTGCTCCGCGCCACCTTCACCGTGCCGAGAGGGTGGCGTATGGCCCCCTCAAATTTGTCTCCTAAGGGGAGTGGGTGAAAGACGAAAATATTGTTACATAGCACGTCAAGATTCACGTCAAAACTATTTCGGTCATTTTGGGCTCGGGCAGGTGAAGCAGGTTAGATGACCAGAGGTCATCAAAGGGGACTTATTTTTTCTTCAAATTTGGGAACTTATAATCTTCCATAGAGACCCTCAAATACTTCAGGGAACTATGGCAGCTAGGAATAAACAGAAAACAAACAATCCAAAGCTCTTAAAAACTGTTATCATGTTTAAATCAGGTCAATATTTTAGGCTCCTGAGGTCACCAAAGGTCACGTTGGCTGTTTTAAAAAAAAATGTATTTAACGTGATCTGGCTAGGTCAAATTCTACATTTGACCTCAGACCAAGGTCAAGTTAAGGTCAAGGTAACCCAGGTATCTCATGTTGCACATTCCCGGACGCGTCTTGACGACACAAACACATTGGTGTTGATCTCATGTCTGTTGCGCTTTTTCGTTTTTGCGCTCCAGCTTTATCCATAAAAAGCTGTTGAAACAAAGTCCTGATGACCCCAGATGACATCAGCTGACCTTGTAAGGGTCTTTGAACAAAAATTGTGCATGTGTCATCAAGAATGAGCTATAATATCAAAATAATCTGAGAGCAAAATCGTACGTGATAGCTTCATTAAATGAGCGGTGAGTTGGAAACCGCTCGGTCAAGCACTGTGATTGTGGCACGACCACATTTGCTGGAGGTTGGATCATTTGACGTGACCTGGTGACCTGATCTGAAACGACCTGAGGCCAAACTAGCAAGCTAGTGCAGGCTCTACCTGGTGCTGCTTCATTCTCAATTCACGTTCGGGCGCATGGTTTTCACTACCACATGTCTCTGTTGGAGCGGCGTCTGACCAGCCTGTCTGACCGTTCTCTGACGAGCTGTCCTGTTCTGACGAGCTGTCCTGTTATGACGAGCTGATCTGTTCTGACGAGCTGTCCTGTTCTGACGAGCTGTCCTGTTCTGGCGAGCTGTCCTGTTATGACGAGCTGTCCTGTTCTGACGAGCTGACCTGTTCTGACGCTGTCCTGTTCTGACGAGCTGTCCTTTTTTCAGAGCTGACAGTCGGACGCGGCGCGCGGCACGTGACCAAGATGGCCGCCTTTGTAGCGAAGCAGATGATGGGCAGTCAGCTGAAGGCTGTCAAAGGTTAGTGCGTCAGCTCATGAGCCGTCGCGCCACATTCGTACCCAGTGGCGCACTTCTGAAAATTGTGAGGTACTATTGGTTCCAATATAAGCGTCCCGCTGGGTTGGCCGACACAGCAGTTAATTTGTAGTGAATACCGGCCGTTTTGAACCGCCTGAAAGGTTAGGCAGTGTGGTGCACACCAATGCTGCGCGGAACAGCCTATACAGGCAGAGGTTACATGATTAATGTCACGTTCAGCCGACGGAAGAGAGCGAAGGCCTCCGGCAGTTATGAAAACCACCGAGCTCAGTGTTATCGCAAACGC
Source organism: Chirona hameri (assembly GCA_036785665.1). Lineage (NCBI taxonomy): Eukaryota > Metazoa > Arthropoda > Thecostraca > Balanomorpha > Balanidae > Chirona > Chirona hameri. Next base: position 8,703 of record JAXIVJ010000315.1, on the reverse strand, counting down.
CACCATGGTTGGCTGGTTGGTTGGGCAGAAGCAACGCGGGTTGGATTCCCGGGCATGAATCAGCGGTTATTGACTTATGTAAAAGCGTAGACGGTTGGGGAATGCAGCAGTCTTATTAGTTCGCCTTTGTCAACATCTCTTAAAAATGCGGCATTTTCAAAGTAAAGAAAAAAGTATCAGAACACACGGCAGTTCAGCGTCGATCCAACCGGTCTGCGGGTCTGATCTCCACTGTTCCAACAGTCGTCCTCGTGTGGCCATGACACGTGCTAGTGGCACTGGCGTATCTAGGGAGGCAACTTTTTAAAGGTCAAATGTGTTTTACATACTCACTTTTGAAAGAGGAGACAAAGTCCAGAGTTTTTTTATAAGTGTGATTTGTATTATTATTTGGTCCCTCCCAAGTCAACTCTGGATCCGCCCTTACCTAGTGGAAGTTTGCCTCAGGCCACCTTCAGATCGCTGTATGGCCGCCCTACTGGCTACTCTCTGTGTAGCCGGTTTTTACCGGTATTTCCGAGCTGGCGGGCAGATGCAGTCGAAAGGCCCGATCAACAGTGCTGTCTGCCCACAATTTCAACAACGCATATTCCGTCAGTGTAGTCAAGCTGTATAGGCTGTCCCGCCGAGCACTAGAGTGTGTCGGACAGCCTACCTTCCACACCGGCCGGGAGTGGCGAGAATGCAGGTATTCACTACAGACTGTCGTCTAACCCAGCGGGACGCTTATTTTGGAACCAATAGTACATACGCTGCGTATATGTATGCATGAGCTCTGCATGAACATCATTTATGTAAAGCACATCTGGCAACGTATTTTAAGCCTTATTTCTTACAATAGCCATCGGATATGAAAACAGGTACCGGTGGGGCGAAAGCGACTACCTATTTTATCGCACATTTTACTGGTACTATCTTAAATGTCCGAAACACAGAACGTATGTAGGCAATAGGTATCCACCATTCTGTTGTTTTCATGTGTATAATTTTTAGCATGTTTGCTTGTAAGATCTCCAACAGAGAAACGGGAGCACTAACAGGAAACAATGACACATGGTTTGCCCATATAGACTACTTGCCGACTTTGTTGTGAATACGTTCACCCATAAGTTCTAAGAGAGTTGGATAATCAACATATTGGCAAGCAGGTCTATTTTACTGTCTCCGCTACTAAAAATAAGTTCATCATTTTCGGGACCTTATACAAAGTACGCCTGATCTCACGGTTGATATCCATGCACCTCAAATACTTTTAATACTCAAATACACCGCGATGATACTTGCATACGCGTTACCGTATCACCCTACGAACTAATGACTCGTTTGTTTTACCATCCTTTTCCTCGGACTTGTTTCTGAGATACTGATGACCACCTTAGTGTGTGTTATGCTTAAAGGGTGTATCTTTTGCACTACTTTCGGTTGTTCAAGCCTTTTCACGAAGTCTGAAATAAAGAATTCAGATTATCATCGTCTTCATAATGCAATTACAATGTCAGTTGTACTGTTACCAGCAGTATTTATTCAAATATATTGATTTATTCAAATATATTTATTTATTCAAATATATTTATTTATGCAAATATATTTATTTATGCAAATTTATTTATTTATGCAAATATATTTATTTATGCAAATATATTTATTTATGCAAACATTTATTTATGCAAATATAAATATTTATGCAAATGTATTTATGTATTAACATATATTTATGTATTCAAATATATTTATTTATTCAAATATATTTATTTATTTAAATATATTTATTTATTTTAATATATTGATTTCTTCAAATTTATGTATTTGCTTTATTCAAATGTATGTGCAGCAGTGTAGAGTTGTTGTAGGAAGGTGATAGGTACTGCCATCACTTAATAATAATAAACATTATTGCCAGTTGTCTTCAAAATTTCACATGACCTCAATTTGATCTTCGACCTGCAGTCACCTGATAAGCCCAAAGTGGAAACTTGGAGTTTTGGGCATGTTTGCCTGACTAGAATTTTGCGAAACTTTGACACAATATTGGTCCAATAGCGGTCTAAAATTGTGTGAAAAGAAAAGCGGAGCATTTAATACTTCTTGATACATCGTCATTTGAACATAACCGTGGGCGTGAAGCACATTACAATTAAGTCCTGAGGCTATTTGTATATAATAGGCGTATTATGGGGGTAATAATAGGGGTAATATACACGCCGCATTTATCCAATTACGCTGGAATTTTGAATACGCAATGCTTGAGACACTTACTCGGTGACTGCTAAGTTTATCATCAAGCTGAACTGACGTGACCTGACCTTGACCCGGATTGAAAGGTCACTGATAGGCGATGGAAAATCTCATATATACAAAAGAAAACACCACTCAACATATAAATCGTAGGCAAAACAGATCAAGACCACTTTAAAGGGAATATGTCACCTTGAAAGTTGTCTTGAAATTTGGTTATACGGGGTATTTTGAGCTGAAAAACGAGTATGGCATTTGTTTGAACGATATATGGATATCCGTCGAAAAATGGGCATGTTTCTCTTTTCTCCTTCATGGCTATAACAAACTTCATGACAGTTATGACGTCATGCATATGGTAGCTTGGATATGGAAACTATTGCCCACAATAACGACAGACTTAGGCATATATATGCAGGCTGCTTGCAACGTAAACAACCGTTGTGTGCACCCGAAACAAGTTTCGGGGAATTTAAACTTCTTTTAAAAGGGGCCCACTAGTCCTGTGTCGAAATTACTTAACGTAGGTAGCTAATTTGTCCAATGTCCACACAATATTTTCCGATCTGCTCTACAAATCTGCTATCTCAGTTCAAAACCCATGTTAAAGGTGAACTATTGCCTTTAAAAGTTGCAATAAATTACCGATGTCAAATGAGGTCAGGGAACCCATAGTGAACCAGCTGACATTGGATGACCTCAGATAGGTAACTCTGCGTGGTTTAGGTATGTAGGTACCTAAATGGTAGAACGGATGGGTGAGTTGTATGATTTTATACAAGAAAATGCGAACATTTTAAAACTTTATTTCGAATTGAATGTGTTTCAAACTGCATGCATAACGTGAGCACATACCGTTAGGTGCCTTAAAGGGATTATACGGGTTTCCGTCCTGAAAGTAAATGCACTCTTTTGCAGTTGTATGAGCTTTAAACACGTTTAAGACATATAACAGGGACCTCAATGCTCATTTAGTCCATTATTTCAGCAATGATCAGCGTTAAAACTTGGGCGTTTTTCGAGACTAGTATCAGATAACGAGTACTTGATTGGCACTACTGTCCACCACTTTTATCTTAAGATCAATTTTAGAGTTTTTAATTATCTGCAAGTCCTACACTGGATCACCAAATTATTATGCAATTCAAAACTGACGGGACTTTATATTACTACACACTGTTCGTTGAGGTTTTGTGTTTTTGTGGTTTTCTTATCTCTGGCCATTAGCGTTGAGAATTTGGTGGTGGCGTATTAGTTTTTTGGCATGAAAATTCATGAAAAATATAGAATTTTATGGGAAAACTAGGTGACTGCTGCTGTCGTTGGAACAAAACAAGTTGATTTTCTTTCAAATATTGCTTATTTTACTGGAAATATACCATAAGTGAGGTGTTTTATTAGCATAAAAGAGATGACTGGCTCTGCCTCAGCCGGTCCTGCAGAAAATACGCGGTGGCATTACCGCCCACTTTGGAATGTCCTTACGTGCAGAAGAGATCATTTCCAGAAAAATGTGGCTACCGTGGGACTTTTACCACCTTTATAAGTACGTTTTACTATGTAACTCAATTATTCTGGGAAAGCCTGTATAACGGCCTTTAAAGCAGTGATTGACACGATTACAGGATATTCTTATACCATTAGGAGATTCTGTCTACCATTATTGCTCTATCGAGTTGGCTTAAATTGTATGTTGTCTCACATAAGCGGGTTTAGTAAAACGGCGATGGCGGTAATGTGTAAGCCTCTATAGGCTCACCAAATATCTTCCTTGTGCATTCACATCCAAAAATTAACTAACATTTTGCTATCTTTCACTGATTTCGCCAGGTTTAATTTCCCAGAGGTACAACAGAGTAATGCTCCATTATCTATTCCCTGTTTGCTCCGAAGTAGCTTAATATATATCCAAATAACACATCACATCCACCATAACTTGCTTTGGGATCGTTTTACGGCCAATCAGAACCAAAATACAGGGGTTCTCAGTCCGCTGGGAGTTCGGTGTTGTTGCCCAGTTCCTCCGGGGCCGCGATAAGGCTTTGTCCGCTCCCCGACTTGGCTTGCTCGGCCGGTGAATTAAACGACGCAGACATGCAGCGGGCAAAGCTGAGGCTCTTGTGTTAGTATGGAGGCCTGATTATCAATGTATTGTTAAACAACTTTATATATGGAGGACCAACCGTACGTATGTACCCACTGCCCGCTTAAAAGGCGCTATCTACTTATTACCGAGCGGGTGCGAAGCGTCCGTGAGGTTTCTCGTTAACTTACTAGACAAATTTACATTTGACCCGGCCCGACCCGGCCGCATATTTCCCAAGTGTATACAGCTGGCGGGTGTGTTTGGAAATAGCAACCACTTAGGGAGACATAAGTCAGTCAAAAATATAGATATTGTTTTGATTTTGTTTACGGAGGCATCGTCCATACTTGGGTCTCCAATATATCTACTTAGAAAATTTTGATTTTGGGATGACAAATATATATTTTTTGAGGAACAATTTCCCAAAATCAAACTTTTCAAACATATTCAAAGACCAGAAGATATATTAGAGAACCAAGTATGGACGATGCTCCCAAAAAAATCAAAGCAATATCTATATTCTTGACTGACTTATGTGTCCCTAAAGGTGGCCGTCCACTGCGCACACACGCCTAACGACCTAACGGCCGAATTTCAGGACGCACCGGCTACGCGCAGACTACGCGCGTAGTGCCGGCTTAACGACCGAATTATGCGCCGAATGTGAGACGCCATGACTGACAACAAGTGTATTAAAATTCAAGCGTTTTAGGTATTATTGAAGTAAAGAAACGTTTTTAGGTTAATTATTTATGCGTACTACGAAACTGTTAGTAATATTTAACACTAAAGCACGTGCAATAAGGCGAATACAAATTATGAATGTCTCTAAGCTTTTAAGTTCTTGAGCCGTTCTAGGTCACGTAAATAAGCAGTAATATAAACAAATCATTCAACGTTCTGTAAATTGGGAGAATTTGGAGAAATAGGCGTTCTAAATATATACATTTGTGTTGCTGTGGCCACATGTTTTTGAATAATTTCAGCAAAAATAAAGTAGCGTTCTGCTACGGTGAAGACAGCTTCCGAAGATTATCGCCATAAATAACCTTGTTGTTGACTACAATACAAAGTCTGAAGCCCTGAAAACAACAATGCTATGGTAAGGTTGTGACATTTACCTACTTCACAGCGCGAAATGTTGTACTTCTCGTAAAATGTGCAATAAGATATTTCAGGTGCGGCGTGCAGGTAAGCTTTCTTCACGCCTAACGACCGAAAAGTTCAGCATTTCTAACTTCTGCGCGCCTACTCAGCGCCAAATGACGCGCCGACAACGCGCCGGAAAAGTCAGCTGAACACGCCTAATCGCGCATTCGGTCGTTAGGCGACAAGTCAACGCGCTTCCCATAGGCCCCCATGTTAAATTCAGCCGTTGGGCGATTAGGCGAGTGCAGTGGACGGCGACCTTAAGTGGTTGCTATTTCCAAACACGCCCGCCAGCTGCATACACTTGGGAAATATGCGACCCGGCCATACAGCCGCTTTTCGGAAGCTAATAACTTTGCAACCACTGCTCCGATTGAGATCGGGTTTTCACCATTGGATAGGACCATCAAATCCATTTTGATTTTGGCATACTGCGTTCTGATAGGGGTGGTACCACAGCGCGTGGCACCCGCAGACGTCTAAATGAGCAAAAATCATTCTTGATCAAAAATAGCTTGATTTATCTAAGCATTCGTTTGTTATACGCTGAAGCATGCAGCGCTCAGGACGTACTCCCTTTTGGCGGATTCGAGAAAAAAGATCATGTATAATTTAATAAAACTGAACTTTTATGTTGGCATGCATGGAGGCCTGGCAATTGTTATGGAGGACTAAAATGACTAAAATGACATGTGTTACTACCACGTGTGCTTCCGTAACGTTTCATATTTCAAACCTGTTTTAGTTTACCAGTGCGCGCCCGCTCGGTCATCGCCCCAAAAAGGCGTTTTACTGGTTAATCTGAGCATTAATGTTGTATACGCTGAAGCATGCAGCGCTCAGGACGTACTCCCTTTTGGCAGATTCGAGAAAGGAGATCATGCACATTTTAATCAAACTTAATTTTTATGTTGACATGCATGGAGGCCTGGCAATTTTTATGGAGGACTAAAATGACTAAAATGACATATGTTACTACCACGTGTGCTCCCGTACTGTTTCATATTTCAAACCTATTTTAGCTTTACCAGAGCGCGCCCGCTCGGTCATCGCCGAAAAAGGCGTTTTACTGGTATTGAGTGTGCTATCTACGGGTCGGTAATGGCAGTTCGCCAACAATGCAACAGATCGTTGAAGTCTCTTTGGCCTCCTACCTTCACTTATGCTTTATGCTCTTGCTTGCCCTCCCCATTGGCTAGTGGCTAATGATTCAGTTCCTGTATAAATATGTTATATTGCTCATTTGATTAAGGTTCATGTGCTACTCTACCTAAGTGTATAGCCCACCCTCTGCTGCGCCGGCAACATCTGCTGAGCACCACCCTAATGTATTTTTCCCCAGGCTCCAGGCACCGGGCGGCTACAGTCGGGACTTCTACCTCTTCACACTCTTCCACAAGTTCCACCCTCTCTGGAGGTCACAGCAGTAGCAACATCACCATTTCACATGCAAATATCAACTCCATTACATCTCGCTGCCGCCTGGACGAGTTCTCCCACTTTGCCTCTCGCAATGACATAGACATACTTTGCCTCTCTGAGACGAAGCTTGATGACAAAGTACATCCTTCTCTTTTCTCACTTGACCATTTCCATGACCCAATGGCACGACACAGAGGCAGGAATGGAGGGGGTGTAGCTATTTATGTTAGAAATAATCTTCCCGTAAAACGACTACCTGATCTAGAATCAACTGGAGTAGAATGGATATGTTGCCTTGTAAAGATAAAACAAACAAATTTGATAATATGTTCAGTGTATGTACATACCTCCTAATTTGCCATCAGTCCAGCATTCCGGATTTCTTACCAAGCTAACTGAAAGTATTGCTTTAGTACAAATTTACTCTCCACATAACATTATTATCCTTGGTGATTTCAATGCTGGCAACACATTCATCGACCCAAAGTTTTCAAATCATAACCCAATAATGTCATACGAAGTTGCTCTTCATGAAGAAATTTTGGCATCCAACTTTGAACAGCTCATAACTCAGCCGACACGGTATGCGGAGACGAATGGCATTGCTAACCTTAGAGATATAAATGTAATATCTAATCCATCAATGGTTAATGAAAGTGGTGTACTTCCCTCCTTTTAAAAAAATGATCATATTTCAATTTTTGACTCCCTCACAATTGAAGCACCTACCATTTATAAACAAACAATACAACTGTGGGTCTATAGATAAACAGATGCTGACAAACTAACAAGACTGCTGATGAATACTGACTGAGACAACTTACTGGACTGCGACCTTGACAAAGCAACAGATAATTTCCCTGATGCTCTTTTGTCAGCAGCGAAAGCTTCAATTCCACATACACAATTATCAACAAAATCTAACAACAAGCCTTGGTTTAATCAAGAGCTCAAACGACAAATTCGTAAAAGAGACACGACTAGCCGTTTTCACGATGGTTATTTTATTGCATTGGTACCATCCGTAAAGTACCACATTCCTGAAGGACCTAATCTAGTTTACTGTGTTTCATTGCAGAAAGGCGTGACACTCCTAACGACTGGGAACGGTGGAGATGACAACGAAACATGACGACAGAGACAAACCAGCGACTTAAAAATGGACACATTCAATCACAAGTCACTAAACTTTTGGAACACAAAAGAGATCCACGTTCATACCACATCTTAAAAGGCCTCACTGGGAGGAAAGCAAATCACAGCATACCACCACTCATCAGTCAAGACTGGCGTCCCGCCCGGCCACTGATGACCTTACTAAAGCGACCATTCTCAATGATTACTTGGCCACCCAAACTCGACTAGACACAAATGGCAGACCGATTCCTCACATCACTCCCCCATTGCCCCCAATTTCTCCACCAGCAGAGGTCCAAGTAACCGAGCAAGAGGTCCTCAAAATCTTAAATTCCTTAGACGTAAACAAATCATCAGGCCCAGATAAAATTCCTAACAAATTACTTAAAATGTCAGCATTGATAAATTGCCAATCCACTTGCCAAGCTTTTTAATAAATCCCTCCAATTAGGGAAATTTCCCTCGTCCTGGAAAAGAGAATGCATATCTCCTATCTTCAAACATAAAGGCTCCAACTCAGATCCAACCAACTACCGGCCAATAAGTCTTCTTCCGAACCTGTCTACTCTAAAATCTTGGAAAAACTGGTATTTATTCAAATATACACACATCTAACTGAAAACAATATTCTAACTCAGAAGGAAAGTGGCTACCGTCCGGGTCACAGTACACAC